>NDGN011487719.1:0-12801 GCA_002564285.1 Tympanoctomys barrerae
TTCTTATATTTTGTTTTTATACTTTTCTGCTGGATGGTTAAGACCAAGGTAAAGCAAGACCTACGCAATAAGAGTTGTAGCTCTTGGGTCTGATAAGGTCAGCATCTTGTGTTGAGTCTCTTCCATCTTCACAATTGCTTCCAATCATGTTGTAACTAAATCTTGCACACTCTGACATCTGAGAACTACACATCAAGGTCAGTGAGACACCTACATTTCCCTGAGACGCAAAAGGCTCTTTAAGACTTTCCTATGACTCTTCTTTCACTTTAATGGTGAGAGAAGGGATTCAGGTTCAATAATCAGTAAACCTTTGCTATGCAGGGAACATTACAGTAGATGCCAGGGTTATAATGGTGAGTGGAAGCACAGTGCAGGGGCACCAGCAGCAACATCTGTGAAGCAGACCCTAAAGCCAGTCTTGTCGAACTGTGAGCAGTGGGAGAGACATAGAATGGTTGCCTTGACTGTCATAGTTCAAAAAATGGTGTATTTTCAGAGGTCCCAGTATCTGAAAGTAATAAAATTAGGTAAGTGCCAATAGTTTGGCAAGGTTTCTTTCCCATCTTAATTGCTTCTGATTCTTACAGTTTGGAAGGAAAAATACTCATTAGACGTAATGCATTTTTAAAAACTTTGAAGATTAGTTGTTAGAGGTATAAAATGAGAAGTCCCCACTATATGCCAGAAATTATGTTACATAAGAAGTGAATTGAAGTCAATTATGCCCTAAGTAGTTTATAGTATGAAAGACAATAAAAGTTATCGTAAGATATAACATTTTAAAATATATTTTGTTCAAGTGATTGGTTGATTCTGTATATGAAAGAAGACTTTACATTTGTCTAGAATTTACCTTAAATAATGAATTTTATGTTTTACCTACATATTGGGTTGACAATATTCTGGACATATTTCAAAAGTAAAGCTTTTCCTAAGAGAAATACATTGCAGGTCCAGCAAGATAGCTCAGTGTACTAAGTGCCTGCTTGGGTAAGCACAGGGACAAGGGTTTGATCCCAGAACCACATGCTGCACTGGCCCCATGCCCAGCCACGCTGAGCCAGCCACCAAGACCAGGCATGATGGCACACACCAGCATGGGGGAGGCTGAAAACAAGAGTATCACTGTCAGTCCAAGCTGCATAGTGAGAATCTGTACAAAATATATAAATTAAATGAAAAAAAGAGAAATACAATGCAACATTTTTAACTGTTGAAAAAGAATTATGCAGCTATATAACACTAGCTGACATTAAGTGGTTCAAACTTTATGCTGTATATTATGCTAAAATCTCTACACATAGTGTTAAAAGTAATTCTCACAACATATTGGCATTATTATTATACTCAGTTTTCAGGTGGAGAAATTGAGTTTTAGAGACTCAATTCATCACTAGGCCAAATGCCTCTGCATGATAAAACTACTAAGTTAGTCCGATGTTTTACTTTAGAACCTCAAATCTTTTCTGCTCTTCTATAATTCATTAAGTAGCCTTCCTTACTTTCTCTGGGTTCTGTCTCTAGTTAGTTGTTTGTTTGTTTGCAGGATTTTTCTGAGCACTTTATATTCATATATATGGCTTATTCATTCATGCCAGTTGCTCTGCTGGATATATTAATGAAAGCCAAAACCCCATCCTTAAAGTTTAGTCTTTTAAACCACCTCTCATATTTTGGGCTTGAGAAATATGACCCTGTTAATCAGGGGGGTGTTCCATCAATAGTCTATCTTTCATTTAAAATGGTCCACGCACCAGGGAAGCACTACTTCACCAGCTACTCAGTTTTTTTTTTCCTTCCCTCTGGGAGCTCATTGTCCATAGCAGGGGAAAAAAAATGTCACCAAGGTGAGCAGGAGATGAATGCAATGACAGCGATGCGGCAGAGTAGCTATGCTGACCTGGCTGGGTAAGAGGGCAGAAGGGGCTGCTGAAAGAGGAGGCACCACCATGGAAATGAGGAAGGTAATTAGAAATAAGGCAAAGTTAGTGGGGAATGGTGGCAATGTTTCTACCTGAAATTGAAATGGATCACGCTTACATTAACATTGACTGCACTGAGTCATTACAGTCATTGAATGTAAGGTTAAGATTGAAAGATGACTCTAGCAATTAGGAGATTCAGACTCAAAACTGGAACCCTCTAAGCCTCAATTGCCCTACCTAAAAATGGGGTAATATCTGTTATAAAGAAAGCATGAAATAATGCAGAGTCCCAGAGTTTAGCAGTGGGTCACATTACTCATGTTCTTATTACACAATGTGCAGGATGACAGGGTAGAACTGTTCATTGCCATCTGATGAGGGGCTTATGTTGTACACAGTCTCAAGCCATAAAGCAGTACTGCTGAATCCACACCGTAGTCTCGGAAGGAGGCTACGGATCAGTGCTGTTTATGGTATGAGCATCATAAGTCTCCTGTGATCAGGCCAGACACATCTATGAACAACACACCCAGGAGAACGCAGCAACTGACAGGCACTTCTGCTTTGTTTTCTAAGCAAGGTAATGGCCTCAGCTTCCTTCCTTCCTCTCAGTGAACTTGAGCAGAACAAAACCAGAATTTATTTCATTTTACTGCCAACACTTCATTTCATTTCCCTGAAATAATTCTCTGGGTGTATCTTTGGCTGTTTCTTATTTGCTGCTCCTTTCCCAGTGCAGCTTAGGAGATCTTAGAGGAGAGATGCTGATTCAATATTTGAGCTTTATCTGGGCCCAGGAAAAGCCCTGAATACAGAATAGTGAGCTGCAGGGGCTTGGAGCTGCCTTGAAAACTGTACTGTCCAAGAGGAGCTCTCAACCCAGAGACGAGGTCTGAGCAGCAGAACCTACGCTCCTCCATTGAGCCCAGGGCACAGAAATGCTCAGGACAGGTAGCCTTCAGAGGATGTGTAATGGACACTCACTGCCACCACCGCCAGCCTCCACTGAGAACTGAAGTTGCCTGTTTTAATTACTAGCTCTGAAGTATGTGACGGTCTATCTGATCTTAGATTTCGCAGTGTGTCCACATTCAAATAATTGACTCTTCTGATCTGGTCTTTGTTGTCTCTGAAAAATTAAACTGATTGCATTAGTCACCAAAGTTACTTCTGCTCCTATGTTATTTAGAAAATTCAGCGCGCTTTTGTTCAGTGTCTGTGGTGGTTAAGTGATTAATTGTCAACTACAGAGGTGAATGCCTCGGTGCTTTAGTCAGCATGGTTCTGGGTGTGGAAAGCCAACTTTATTCTTGTCCAAATGGTATGAAAGGTGACCAGGAGGGAAGAATTTTAGCTGAATTTCCTCAAAGGAGCTTAGGGTGCTCTCTTCAAAGGATCTCAGGTCTTCTCTTTCGCCTTGGGGAGTGACTCTTGGCTTTCCCACCTATTCTTCAGTTTCTAGCACAACCCTTTTGTCCCACTGGCGCAGATGCTTTAGCTTCCAGCATCAACACTTTAACCTTCCAGGGCCAACTCCTTGGTCTTCAAATGCAGATCTGTCAGCCTCCTGATGTGGACTCGCATGGGCTCCAACTCTTGGGCTGGAACTTTGGATCTCTACTATTTTGCTCAGTGAAAGTATATATTGTTTCTACTTTTTCTGTTATATTACTATTCTGTATTCTCTTTGAAAATAAAGATAATTAAAATAATAAATAAAAATTATAACTAAAAAAACTAAGTTAGCAAAGGCATTTTCAAAATTTTGTTAGTGTGTACGCTATGGGGACTAATCTAGTAAATGCTTGTTGAGTATGCTTCAACAATGTCCCTAAACCTTGTTTGATATTTCTATGTGCTGTTGCTTTAAGACAGAGAGAAATGACTGAGGTGAAAGCAATGAGAAGGGTGTCTGAGAGCTCAGGTAAAATCAAAACTAAATTTAGACACACAGCAAGTTCTTAGGAGGTTAGGAGCTACTGACCACGTAGACTTGTCCTTGCTGAAAAAAGTGGGCAAGACACCGGCTCCAACTACCACCACATGTTCTGCAGAGCCTCTCTTGCCTGCTGGGCCTGTCCTCGACACCTGGAATGAACCTCAGGAAGACAACAGTGCCGGCATCTACTTACAATCCTGCGGGTTCACCTTGACTCTCCTGGGGCACATGCACCTTGCCCGGGATCTGCCCTCTTCACTTCCTCCTCAGCATCTGTCACCTGGCTTTCCTGCCATCCAGAGCTCTCCACCTGTGCCTGCCGCTGTGTCTCCCCGTGGCCATCTCTCCACCCCAGGCATGCTCCTGGCCCACAAATTTCCCCCATACTATGCTCCATACAAATACACCCTCTCACTAGGCTCCTCTTTACTTAACACTTCACTGTATTGCCAGGGAAATCTTGCCCAGAGATCTCTACTAGATGGGCCCCCTACCCATCTTAACAGCCTCCCTTTTCCCCAACACACTTATTTATGTCTCTAAAGAGATTTTAGAAAAAATAAATTTGAAGACTCACTCCCCAGAGAGATAATAAAACCTTCAGACAGGGACTCCCTCATTGTATCCCATGGGCTCAGCACTTAGTAGGTGTGCCATAAATATCTTTTAAATGAATGAGTGATTAACTATTCAACACAAATTCCTTAGAAGCAAAGCTCTTTATATACATGACATGATTGTCTGACTAGCTGCTGCAATTCATCATTCTTCTTTGTCCCTTTCCTGTTCTTGTCCTATCTTTCTAGATTTTTATGTATCTGTACAATTATTTCAGTTACACCACATAGTCATTGTTTTTATTTAGTTCATCCCTCCACACATGTGCTGTGCATGGGAATCTCAGCTACAGAGCTTCACATTCAAGCATATCGGCCATATGGTTTTACTATTTAGATGCCTTCAATGTTTTAATGAAAATTGTTTTAAAAATCCTGCTCAATAAGCCGCACAGTTGGCTCACACTCAAAAGGGACCAAGAAGGGTCCATCAATAAGAACTAATATTACACTGAATATAGGTTAAAACACATAGAAGTGAAATAAACTTAACTTAGACTTAATAAAGTTTAATGTATCTTCAAAAGCACAAAATACTTCTGAAGATGGGCACCTTTGGGGAAAGCTGCTCCGATAGGAAAATGTCCCGCTGGAGGTCTGCTGTTGAGATGCAGGATTGCCTAGCGGCTTTGTTTGCATCATTTCATGATTTAAGGGTTTGAAACATCTTTGTTTCTGGATTTTTCACATATGCAGCAGCATTTCCACAAAGGGAGGAAGAGGCACAGACTCATCTCCGGCCTGAAGGAACATTTGGGTCTTGAGCTCATCACATCTAATTGCAAGCTTGTGTTAATGAGGGAAGCAGGGCAAGCAGGCAGGGGCCTGGGGAAAGAAAGGGGTGTTTGTGTACCATCCACACCAGTGCCTTCTCACCTCATTGGGAGGTAGAGCTGGTTTCCCTTAGCACCCAGGCCGGATGAGCTGACATATGGATTCCCTATTAACTGTTGCTGCCTGTGATTTCTGTGATTTAATAGAGGAGCTGACTATGTTTTTCACTACATTAATAGCAATGAGACATATGATGAAGTGTCATGCTCCTTCCAAGCCTGGCTGCACCTCCTTCCAGATCGTGTTGAGTGAGAACCCATCTTGACTTCATGTTACTCCAACAACTTCGCCCCATGTGGACGCAGTGTTGCTTGCTCTGTGGCTTCAAGCCAGTCTGGAGCACAACGATGTCACAGCTGTAGCCACCCTGGTGACTGGGCAGAGAGATAAGTGCAGGTCCTGGAAGCCTCAAGGCAGGTTTTCCAAGAAGACAGAGGAATGACTGCCGTTCCTCTCCTCAGGCCTTTTCCACTTTCTCTGCCTCTCTATTTGCTAGACTGTTCAGGAAGCTCTGGCAGTTTCTTTAAATCATCCCGGTTGTATTAAAAGACTAAGATTGTGGGTTCTACAAAAATCCAAGGCCTGTAGACAGTCTACCTGTAGCAGCCCCATGTCTGACAGCATTGCCAGGAATGAATTCTGTTAAGGTTTCTTTTCTTCTCTCCTCATATTTTTTTTATTATTTAGGTTCTATCTTCTAGATGTGCACATCTACACACTAAGTGTGTCAATATATACACATTTGCATACATGTACTTGTATGCACTTGTATTTCTTTCTTTTTTTTCCATGTATGTATTTGGTACAGGGTCTCACTACGCAGCTCAACCTCATCATGATCCTCCTATTTTTAGCCTCCCCAGTGCTGGGATTACAGGCATGAGCCACTATACCTCATCAGCTCAGAGTGCCCTGAGGGTGGGACCAGCGCAGCATGCAGGAGCAGGGATCCAACCCTGGTCCCTGTGCTTGCCAAAGCAGGCACTTAGTCTGCTGAGCTATCTCACCGGCCCTTACACTTGTATTTCTTTATCAGTGACAAGGAAGGCCCAGGTCTTTCCAACATCCTTGTCATTTTCCTAGTATGTTTATCATTGATGTCAAGCTCTTCAGCATGAATTAACTATGAAGACCACCCAGATAGTCAACATTTTTCACCCTGACACCATACCCCTGCTGTGTCATTCTTGTTATAGTAAAAGTTGAATAAAGAAAGAGGGGGAAGCTTGACCTGGTTTTGCACAGCTCAGCAATCTGAAGGTGAGGCAGGAGAAAGTACTGGAGTTAGAGACAAGCCTGGGTTACAGTCCTCATGTTTCCCAGAAGAGACACAAGGTCAAAGCCAACCTGAACTCCATTAAAAAAAAAAAAATCCCTGTCTCAGAAAAGGAAAAGGAAAGGAAAGAAAGGAACAGTCAGCCCTTCTGTTCATATTCCTGAAATCTTTGTTCCTTAGAGTGAAAAAGAGTGGGATAAGTTTTCCCAAGAAAGGTGGGAGGGTTTTCCTACCGTAGGGAAAATGGCTCAGGGCTCCCTCACAGAATCTGAAGATGCAAACGTTTTTCCTCACGATAGTGGAGACTAGAGGCCCAGGAGCAAGGTGTTAGTTGTCAGCGCTTTTGCTGCTCCTGGGTCTGCACACGCTGACCCCCTGAGGGCAGCCCTCTACCTCCCCACAGCCTCACGCAGCCTGCCTGTCCACTTCCGACAGAGCTTTGTGCTCCTGTAAGGAGTGCACTTAGATTAGATTATAGACACACACCCTGACCTCCTTCTGTTAACTTAATCGCCTCCTGTGGTACAATGCCCAACCATAACTCATTCTGAAATAGCAGGGTTGGGACCCAACATGAGGCTTTGGGGGAACCATGACTCAGCTCCAAACAGTAGGCCTCTTCAGGGGAAATCAAGGCCAACACCAGCATTTTGTTCTGCTTGGGGCTGTTGGCTTCCAGAAGCATTGTATTTTGACAATAAAATACTTATTTAAGTCATTTTATTGATCCCGTGTTTAGAGTAATAGTCACTTCTTTTGTTCATAAATAAAACTACAAGTAAGACAAACCTGACATGTAATTCAGTATATATTTGCTAAGAGGATGTGTCAAATGGCATCTTTTTAAAGGTACCTTTGGAAAACATCGCACGTCACTAAAATAACAAGAGAGAGATGCAGGCATCCCACAATATAACACTGAAGGTCTCGGAGCTGCATTTTTCTGATGCATTGAAATTTCTCCATCTCTATTTTCAGCTTGCTGGTGGCACTGTAGAAAATAAAATTTTTAAAAATCTTTTTTCCATTTAACCAAAACTCCCTTAGAGAGTGAAGGTTAGATACATGAAAGATTTTTCAATAATCACGAAAGCCTTCCTGGAATACTTCATCACAGTAAGATGTTTTCTTCTATTGCCATCCTTGAATCATAATAATACTAATTACTGCTATTCATGTTATAATGATAAAAACAAAAACATGCTGCTACTGTTAAGTTAGGGGAATTTTATTAAGAGTGTTATATCTATTATGCTAATTAATCCTTACAACCATCTATGAAATACCTACTATCATTATTCCCATTAAGGGGATAAGAAAATGCAAGTTCTACTAATGATCAAGTTGTTAACTCCTTGTTTTCTCTTTGGTCTTGATCTGTCCAAATCCTTGTGATCCAACCAAGACATCCTCCACCCTACTTGATTGGGCAGCTCCAGTGCTGATCCTTAGAATAGTGAAGCTAATGTTTGCTCAGGATCTCTGATTCATCTCACCCAATTTAGACCAACCCTGCATCTGGGTCTCTACTTTGGCAGTGTTTTACCTGTCCCAACCCGATATACACAGTCATCTCAATGATACATGTATATGAACTGATAGTCATAGAATACATATTGCGTATCATTCCATGTCATCTCCCAGATTTTTGAAATGTCAACTCATTCAGACTTTAATCAGATTTTAATTTCTACATTTGTCTCTCACCTAGTACTGCAATAGTTGCCAGTCAATGCTGACCACCCCAAAATGAGACTTTTCGTCTCGGAGTATGATGCTTGAGTCTTTCACAGCACATGTATTTGGGAAATAAAAGAATAGAAGGTAATAGGTTCTGAGTACAGCAGATTAGCAACATCCACACACTAGAAAATTAACAAACTGCTATGTCCAACAGTGCATCTAAGGGTATATGTTAATTAGTCCCTGCAACGGCCTTATGGGAGAGGAATGAATATTATACCACGTTACAGATGAAATCAAGACCCAGGGGATCAGTCACTTACCTGATGCCATCACTGTGTTGATGGAACTGCACCTGAGGGAGAACAATGTGTTTTTGGGGCTCATGTGGTCACCAACCTGGCCTGTGGAAATAGCCCCGGACACCCTCTACTTCTCTGCTTGAGGAGCTTCATCTTCAAGATATGAGAGCTACTCTTGCATCCAAACTCAGAAGCCACATTCCACAATCAGAAACCCAAGAAATGCCTCATAAACCCTCTGGTAAGTTCTGTGAAACAGATCATGGAATGAGTGTGAAATGTATTTGAAAAGAAGCAAACATTGTGACATAGGAATGGTAGTGCTTTGCTTTTTCACAAACATGACAATAAAAATCACAGAAATCATGGCGAGCATTTCATTCTTTTCTTAAAATTATGTACTTATATAGCATTGTCTAACTTTTAAGAACATATATATATGTATATTTGTTTCTGTAAAACAAATATTTTAATCATACATCTACTCATTATCATATGGAAAAAATTGGTCCAATGACCATTAAAAACTCATAATAAATAAAAAGTCACTGTCAGTATTTTTCCTGAAAGTTGTATTTCATAAGGCTAAAAGAAAATACAGATCTTCTAAATAGACTACCTATATGGAAAGCTTTCCATTTTTTTCTTTAATTTTTTCTAACTTTTTTTCTTCCTTGTATGTTTTCTTTTTGCTTTTTTTCCTTCCCTTCACAAATGCCTAATGAGTGGTTAATTGTGGCTTAATTCCTAATGCCTAATGAGTGGCCCTGACTTCCAGAACCATTCTAGAAAAGTAGAGCAACTTCAGAATAAAATCGGTGTTTCCATAAAGCTTTTATTTTCTGCCATAAATTCTCAAAAAAGTTTTCATAGTATATGCTCTGGAGTTTTAAAACACAAACAAAACAAACAACATGGTAACCGAGTAGAGAACAGAGTAGGCAAGAGAAGAAGTCCTCATCTACCAAAGATTCACTCTTAAATATTTTTCACATACCTCATTCAGCTTGTGCTCTGCAAATAGGAGCATCTGTGCTAAGAGAGGGGAGGGAGATTAGAAGAAAAGAGGATCTGAATACCTTTATTCTGTATATTGTCTCTGCAAGGTCATTGACCTAGAGAGTAGGCCACCAAGCTTTCTACTTAGAACTCTTTCTGGAATTTGAAAGCTAGCATGCAGATTATAAAAGGAGGGGTAACCCACTTTAAACAGGATGGTCAAAGAAGTCTTCTCTGAAATACAAGGGTATTTCAGTTAATATTATTTCAGTAATACAGTTCAGTGTATTACTCTGAAAATATTTTGATGTAGCACATATACAAAAACAGAAAAGAAGACACACACAGAATTTTGGTAACTCACATCTCTCAGGGTGATCCGACCTTACTTAAGAAGAGTTTTGAAACTACAAATCCAATTGTTCTGTTCCTCTTGGGTCCTTGGATGCAATCAACAAAGAAGAGTAGCAGTGACAAAGTACTGTGAACTGGGGTCTGTGGCCTATAAGTGAAGACAAGGACATTGGCAGTTGGGCATGTATTGGGTGGAAAAGTGGCTCAGGGTGGGTGGTGCTTCAGGAAAGGAAGGTGGGAACTCAGATAAATGTGCCCGAGTTCCAGGGATGAATCTCTAGGTCCAAAGTGTGTTCAGACAGTCAGTCTCCATATTTGATGATCTGATTACCTGCACATATAACTACTCTTTTGGTCCACTCCTGGCTATATTCTTTTCTCAGTTTTTCAAGAAATACTACTTGAAACTACAATAATAATTCAAATAGTTGGAACTGATTACATTCTCCTTGCTTCAGTTTCTCTTTTTTCTTTAACTTTTTTATGTACCGGGGAGAGTACAATTAATTCAACATGGTTGCTTAGAGAGATGTTTTCCATGTCCTAGTGGGCACACTGTTAGACATTTATTAAAAATTGGGCTCAGGGAATAAGAATCTCAAGTAAATAATTCATTATATTTGAAGGAAATTCAACTAGATTGTTGTACTCTTCTAAAAATTCATATTAATATTCTTTGAGTCAAATGTTTGTACCACCTGATATTTCTAGAATATCTTTAACACTCTGTGACTTTTTGGACAAACAGGAATTAGAGTTTTCAGTGAATTACTCTGAAAATGTGCTCAATTGACCAGATTTTTAATTATCGACTTTACCAGGAGCAAAATAAATTGAACTTTCTGAGATGAAAAGAAAATATATATTTTTCATGTTACTGTTTTTCAGAAATCTGCCTTTTGGTGAGCTTTTATCTTCTGAATGTGTCCTCACTCATTTGACCAATCATCTGTGGTTTAGTTGAAATTTTAAAATACATGTGTTGCTGAATTCTGATATACTAAGAGCTCCTTATTTTCTTTAAATAACTACTTTGAAAGAATGAGCTTGGAACTTTAAAACTAGCACTTATTATTTCAGACTAGCATGACTCATGTGTTGACGGCCTGCCACTCTCTCAATTTTGGTTGGCAAGAAGGCTGCATTTCAAAACTGTTTAGAAATGTTTACACGTGCTGTGTTAACTGTGGACTCTTTGGGGGACTAACTGGAAGTTAAATGATTTATGCCCTTTTTGAAGCTTGGATTCTTATAAATTAAAGCAAAAATAGAAATTGTATTTATAGAATAAATTAAAGTTTACTTTCAGAAATGTTCAACAAAAGAATACTCTTCCACATTTCATAGTAAATAAAATATTGTTAACAAATGTGCCAGTGCACCTCTGGGCAGTTTTTACTTTATTTGTGAGTATAAGTAATTAAACAGAGCAAGTGTGACCCTGCTTAGCCTAGAACTGGAAGGACCCTTAATCTGAACTTGTGTAAGTTTTAAGAATGGCCAGGCCGGTGCAGAGAAATGAGTTAGGTAACAATGGTTTCATCGCCTCTGAATTCTTACAGAGACACTCAGCAGGTTCTTGCTGTCCTCCTTGCAGCATACCACTAAGCTTCCAGAAGGTTCACTGAAATGGGCCAGGTCAGGAAGAATTATTGAAAAAACACTGAGGATCTACAGTGACCAGTAAAAGCAAAGAAATCATGCAGGGTGCTTCTCTAAGGAGCCAGGCTTCCATAAGGACTGCTATCCGTTGTCCCCCCACATCCTACCCAGACTCCACAGCAACAGTTACCTGGGGCAGAGATCTAATTTTCACATAGGAGCATCCACAAATATGCCAGTGGGGGAGTTATTCTTTATCAGGCTTCCATGTACAGCTGTAGGGAGTTGTAACTACAAAAGAGTGCCCACCCTTAAGGGCAGATGAGGGCCGAGGTCTTGAGACTCTCACTCATCAAGACTCGATTTCAGGCACAGGAAGGTATTGACCCACCTTTTGGAAAGGCTTTCATTTTCTGATCTCAAGAGAAGAGGTACCTGTTCACCCAGTTATGCATCTTCCCCAGCAGGGGACCCTAACCCACCTACCTAAATCACATGGAGTGATAGTTACTTTACTGTCTGGTAAATACTCCATGCTGGTGTGTCTTAGGACATTTGATTTCTAAAACAGTAGCTTAGTTATGCTCAGATTTGTAACCAGGACCCATTTTTCATATTCCAATAATGATCGGTGGCATAGAACATACAGACTGTGGCATTGTCTCAAAGAGGGCACGTGTCCAAATTCTGACCCTGGAGGTGATTTAATGATTTGATTGTGTCTCAACATTTTATGTCTTCTTAGTAATTACAGCAAAATTTTGTTTCACAAACATTACCCCACTCTCAATGCCTCCCTCAGAGTGCTCACTGAGGGGATAGGGCAATTTCTTCTACCCTTAGCAACGAACTATTGCTATACCTATCTTTGTCCGAACTACAAAGATGTCCATGACTCTACCGTAACTCATACCATCATGCTGAAAACTCAGGTTGGTAGAATGTAATTAAGTCCATTGATTCACTATTATTCTTTCTGGAGCAGTGAGCCCTACAGGGACCATCTCACAGGCAGCACACTGTGCCTTCGCGTTGTTCGCCACCGTACAGCTGCGCTTGCTCAGTTATCACCTCCTTTTCCCTTAGTTGAGGCTGGCACCCAACAAGCTTTCGAAGGGCAGCCACTGCATAACACAGTGAGTGTAATGAACAACTACATTTTTAAAAAATGTCATTGTAGGGGCTGAGGAGATGGCTTAGTGGTATAAGCACTTCCCTGGCAAGCACAAGGGCCTGAGTTCAATCCCCAGTTCTGAAAAAAAAAAAA
>NDGN011487721.1:0-10066 GCA_002564285.1 Tympanoctomys barrerae
GTGTTTAGGGTCTCACAACTAGATTGGACTCGTAGTGATCCGCCTTTTTACAGCCTCCCAAGAGGTGGGATTACAGGCGTGTACCACCTTGGGGACAAGGCCAGCACAGCAGATCTGGGGATCGAACTCTGGCCCCTGTGCCTGCTTGCAGGTGCTTTAATCTGCTGAACTATTTGGCCGGCCCAACAAGGAGAGATTGTTAAAGCAAGGTGAGGAGCACCTGCAAATCATTGCACTTGTATTTCTCCGTGGTTGGGTAACAGGTGACAAAACGCAGTGCAATTTACTCAACTTACACAAAATCATTTGCATGGTCATAAATGTTGCAATGTAGTAATGCTTGTGTCTCCCAAAATTCACACGGTGAACCTGGGACGCCCATTGGATAGAATTCTTTCTCGGTCTCTCGGAGGTAAATCCATCACTAAGGCTGGGCCACCATGACTGGATTCATGCCCTTGTATAGAGTGACCCAAGAGCCAGTAACCTCTCCCTCTGCCACATTAGGACGCAAGCAGGAATCAGGAAGCTGCCAACCGGAAGAAGCCCTGCTCTAGGAGAGGGGCATGCTGCCCCCCCCATCATAGAATTCTGATCTTTGGAGCTGTGGAAAATAGAGCTTGATGCTGATAAGCCATCCTGTCTTTGGGGCATTGGTGGAATAGCTTAAATTAAAACAAATCTAAATTGAAATTAATATAAAATAAAATTCTAAAATTACTCTACCTCTACATTTTATGAATTATTTTCACATTTTTAACATTTATTTATTTATTTATTTAGTACAGGGTCTACAGGGTCTCACAACACAGATCAGACTCATAGTGGCCCTGCTGTTTTCAGCCTCCCAAGTGCTGGGATTACAGGTGCATGCAACTATGCCCAGTCTCAGTTGCCATCTCAGTGTGCCGGAGAGCGGGGCCAGCATGGCACAGCAGGGGTCGAACCCCATTCCCTGCGCTCTGCCTAAGCAGGCACTTTAGTCCGCTGAGCTATCTGGCCGGCCCTTCTGTACTTTTAATCCTTACAGGCACAAAGGTGTCATCTATGCACAACAAAGCCTACTGCTTGGTGAAAGGCACAGAAATAGCATCTTTAGCTTAGACTGGGGAGAAATTTTGTTCAAGATTTGAACAAAACCAGTATTCTCAGAGTGAAAGACAGCAGGCATGCTGCGGCAGGAAAGTGAGGTCTCACCTGGGTGAGCGGCAGTGTTTTCCAGGCTCTCCCACCTTCTGTAGGAACATTAGAGGTAAGCATAAATGAAGGAAGATCACACACAAACGTGAGCCGTATTTTCTTTTTTCCAGTAAAATGAAGTTAAATTGAATCACTATTTGACTTACTGAATGTGGGATATATTGAAATGGCCCACTCAAAAAGTGGTCCACATCTAGACAATGTAAATATAAAAAGAAATAAAGTAGGATGATCACAATGATTCTCCTCTTCATCATTATCACCAGTACAATCCTTTTTCTCATTATTTTAAGAGAAATTTAACATTTGCCTAATTTCTTTAAAGAATAGCTTAACAAACATGCCCATTAAAGGACCTGACAGAAAATACTTAGGAATTCTCAGTCCATGTTTCCCTTTGCACCACTTCAACCCAACAATTACAGCATAAAAAGAACCATAGACAATCCGTGAACAAATTAATGTGGCTGGGACTCAATAATTAGTTCATAAATATTTGAATGTAATATAATTTCTATGTGTCAATAAATAATTCCTCTTTCCACATTGGAATATAAGCTCTTAAATGTAAGGTCATTATTAACCCAACTTTATGCCCCACGAATATTTATTGTATTTGTTTCCCTAAAACAAATACAAGAAATATTTTTTTTCTTAAATGCACACAAGAAAAGTAATAACTATATATTCAACTCTCTAGAATTAAAGCATTAGGATATTGAGACAGGGTCTTTCCCATCTGAAGTAGGCATAAGTCAGTAAGTCTTACTTGTACTCTTCTATCAAAGCACTTAGGCTTTCTCCTATAGAGAATATAAATATTTAATTATCTGTTAATTATCTCTTTAAAGTCAATGTGTATCAGCTTATGCTAACAACAGCAGACTTCTGAGGAAACGATCAGGATTTAAAAACTGCCTTTAGATCGATTGCTTGCATGTCTAATGAAAGACTGGCACCTTTGGCAATAATGGCTTTCGCCTGCACTGCAGGAAAAAGTTTCTCTTCAGAAAGCAAAGCCCCTCCACAGGATGAAAGAGTCTTCTACTGTCCCACTGGCCCATTCTTTATGCTATGTATAAATGAATAAAGCAAGACTGAAGGGAAAATCATGGTTGATGAAGAAGTAACTAAGAAAATATGGACAGTTCCTCTGCACTGGAATAGTATGAAAGAGAAGTTAAACTGTGGAAAACTGAATGATTTTTCTCAATATTTGCATTAAATTAGAAAACTGTCAGCAAACATGCATGTATTCCGACCATTGGTATGACATGCGGTGCAATCCCAGTGGACTCTCAATTCTCTGAGGTCTTGGCATATATGCTGATTTTTCAATGGTTTAATAAGTTTTCATCGTAAAGTCTGTACTAGAAATCTTATGAATGAATGCATGGCCATGGAACATTATGTGATTAGCATGTATTATTTCCCATATTTTATAATATCCTTACAAAATGTGCTATCATTTCATAAATGAATTAAGTGTCATTCAGCAGATTGCCAAGTGAAACACAAACCATGAGCAAAAAATCCAGTCTTCAAAACTAAATCTGTTATTTTACTGTTATTTTCAACAAATCTCCATGCATCTCAAAAATTTATTACTCAAGGAAGGAAGTCAGTCTTCAGCTAAACTGAAAGCCAAGAGGGACACTGTTAAAATAGTGAAGGATTTTTATATGGTAATGGAATAATATGGATTAGAAATTGCATTCCCTGATGGATGAATTAATAAAGCTGAGGGACCACTTACTAACACAACAGTTGTAAAAATAATAAAATAATGAGAAAGCTACAATAATAGAAGCATGTAGTTCAAAGACAGCATATTAATAGACATTTCTAATTTAATCAGTATAGAAATTTATGAAGTGATGCTAATTTTATCTGTATTTTCAGGAAATCTTCCACAAGAGGAAACTGAAACTGATTTGCAATCACTTTTGTTTTACTATGCATTCACACTGAAATATCTTTGAGAACCACAAAGCACTTCTACGTAATTGGGAGACATACAGTTACATAGAAAATGTAAATGGATATATATTAAATTAAAGTAGTACTTTAATTTGAAAAAATACTATGTCATTTGAAAGTAACCAAAATGTATTCACTAGTTTTTAGCATCATTTACTATTAATATCACTAACCACGTTTTCCAAAGCAATATATGGGTTGTAATAATAACTCTATTGTTTTGTGCTGGTTATAGAGCATATTAACATGGTGCTTGGTAGAGGAGAGCTGGATCCTCACAGCTGGTCTTCACTTGTATTATGGTTCAGGTTGCTTCATCTAAGAAAACATACGAGTTCATAGTGATATGAAGTTAGGAGAGTGTAAATTTAACAACTACTTGCACTGTAAAATCCACTTCCACAACATACATCTTGCTTACATAAAAATTCAGTGTTCTATCTTACATTTAAATGGCTGTTACCTTACATTTTAATTTAGAAAACAATTGTTTACCTACTTATTCTTACCTTTTACTGTGGGAATATTTCATAATAATATACCAAAAATACATTCATTGATTCTATTACTAAATGGAATCAGGAAAGTCTTCAGTATTAGGTAGCTGTGAACTTCTGACTCAAGTTTTCCAAAATTCAAATTTTTCTTCAAAGTTCAATTTTTATCATTGCCAACAGCTAATGTTACTTGCTGTGTTAGAAATCACAAGCTCACCTTATGTTTTTGAGGAAGTTTCTCCAGTTTGGCCAATATGAATAATTACAGTATGTCAGTTGTTGCATCAAGCAAGAGAATTTCTTTGAACACAGGTAGGTCCTGGGGCTCACAATGGAAGCGGTGATGTAGTAAGTTTCCTCAAGGTAACTACATTATTTCTATATGCAATAGAAATGTTTCATATATAATCTTACTGTATGACAGAGAATATTAAAGACATGTATTAAAAGACTGACTTTTAATTTTTAAACAGAAAACAAAGTAATACTAAAAATAAAAAATTACAAATGATATGGAATGTCACTAAACAAAAGTAATACGAATTTGGCAGTATTTGTTGTATTGCATAGTGTTGTCTTCAAATTTGTTGTTCAGATTACCACTTGTATGCATGTAAAACTGGAAAAAGAAAGAAAAAAAGAAAAAAGTTATAAGAAATTAAGAGAGTAAAAAGAAAAAAATGAAAAAGGACAAAAAAATAAGCATTAACAAAAAAATGTTTTATTACTTCTTCCAAGATACTGTTAAGTGAAAAAAAATTTGCTACAAACTAGTAGTGTGGAAAACCCAGACGCTGCCTCACGCAGTGCTGGAGACCTCAGTGGTTGCCCCCCTGCGCTCTTAGAACCCCACTATAGACATTCACATTTAAAAAAGACATTTATGCGATTATTACGGAAATTATTTTTTATTAATTTTATTGAGAAACAAATAGCAATGAGAGAGTTTCAAAACCGATTAATGTGACAGTTTCAATAATTAAACATTGCATATTGTTGTCTTTGTAGTGGTTATTCATTGTACAAGATGCAGACATGATATCCTATACAAACACTCTTAGTACAAATCTATCTTCTCATTGAATTAAGAAAAAGTAGCTGTATGTCTATCCTGACTATTTTGTATATACAGATCCAAAATGGTCCTTCATTGATATCCCTTTTTTTTGTTTGTTTAGTTTTTTCAGGGATGGGTATTCCATTTTTACTGGACTCCTGAAAAGGAGTTGAGCTCTCAATGATTCAATGGAAAACACTTCAATTATTATCTCGAAAGACTGATTTTAAGCCTTTGTGAATAGTGACGACCTATGATTTCCCCCAAGTTCAATTTCATACTTATTTTGGCTCATGAAAATCTGTTAAGATCTTTGGGTACCGTCTGTGCTACGGACCTGAAGAGGATTTTCTTGTTTATATATTCTCAACTCTGAATTTGGATCACTGAAGTCATCACGGAAACTTAAAGTTAGCTAACATGAAAGCACTTATACGCCAAGGTGGAGAAATACTAAATGATACTGAATATGATGTTTATCTTATTTTTCATTTCATGAATGTTTTATCATTACTCACAACCCTCCACATAGCCCTCCTCCTTTGTACCCCTTGAGTTCCCCCCAAGTAAAGGCACATCCCTCTTTCTCCAATGTGTGCTGTCTATCTGCTACATTATTCACATCTAAGTTGCTGTGGTCATTTGAGGACAAGACTCTATCTTTCATCTCAGAGTCTTCAGAGCTCAGCACACTGTTGATGAGTAGCAGGTGTTCAGTAAATATCTGATGGATATAGGTGCGAATGAGAACTCTGATGAAAAAATCTCTCTGTCCACTATTTACTGCCTGTCATTGCAGGCAATNGATGGAACAGCAAATGATTTGTGTTTATCTTATTATCAAAAGAGACAAATTTTCTATTTTTGATGCACAGAACCAACCAAATCTATTCTATAGATTCTATGGCATCTATAGAATAAACATAGATGGGTTTTGAGTAAGAATCCATTAGAAACAAAGGCATGGGGCAGACCCCTAAGGGTCATCAGTAGGTCCTGTTTGAATGTTTCCAAATGCTTCTAGTACTCCTCCATTAGGAGACCTTTGTTGTTGTTAGTGAATTTAAGATTAATGGTTGCTTTCCTGTGTTCATTCCATTTGCAGGAACAGATGCAATTTTAAGCATTAGAGCTATAATAAAATTTGTTACTTGCTATGACAAAATATTCATTATATGCTGTCAGAGAAACACAGAATTTGGACAGTTGACTTTTAAGCTGTTTCCAAGCATAAATGCTTGATTTACTTATTGGGATAAAAAGTAATCACATGAGATATTGCAACTGTAAATTATATTCCTAGTTGCCTGGTAGGCCCTATTATTAGTAATAGAACTGTGAATGTGTGAGGAGGCACATTAGTTCAGCCGTAAGAAGGATTTTTCTTTATTAAATGCCTGTTTTCAAAGAGGAAAGATTATTTACTTTTCACTGGATTCAACCACAACTTCCACTCAAAAGCAAATTGGGTTTTCAGGGTAAATGTATTAGATTTATATTAATAGGCATTCTGTTCTTGAGCAACGAGTCCTATTGGTTCAATGCTGCTATACCATTGGGCAGTTGGAGAATCAATGGCCTAAAATATTTCTTAGTATTCAGTGTAGCTGGTTTAGAATTTCAGTACATTTAAAAATGTATAATTTATCTTCTTAAAATGTATATATGTCCTTGTTTCACAGCTTGCAAAAAGCTCTAAACTGATAATAGAAAGAAAGAGAAGATTGTAGATTTAGGCTGTGCATTTCATCAGAAGATTTAAAGAACCCAGAAATACGAGGTTTTAGTGAAGAAAAATGCTATAATTTTCAAATCAGTTTTTAAAAACCACTGCTATATGATGTACTGTTTGTTTAAATTTTATTTTCTGTAGTATTCTGAGTGGTGAAGTCCAATGAAACAGGTAAGAGTCTCTAACTGAGAGCACACAGTGGAACTACTTCGGGAACACTTAGGCCTTGCAAGAGGAGGACAGGGAGTTACGGGTTCTGTGTCTGAATGCTAATGAGATTAAAAACACAGATGATGGTCCGAGGAGTGACCATGAATTCCAAATCTGGAGAGTAGCACCTGAGAAAGGGGAGAGGAGAGGCAAAGAAGGTTGTGAAGAAAGTACGGAAGAGTGAAGAAAATGGGTGATGTCAGGAGGAAAAAGCTCACGCGTTCTGTGGTTGAGCGATTGCTATCTACAGTAGCACATTGTCTATTCCAAAATTGACATAACAGAGGATTTCTAACATATTCACTATAAAAATAAGAAAAGTTTAAAGTGCTAAAAATCCTGACTTGCTTCTTACTGACCACGTAACTCAAAACATCACATTGTAACTCACAAATACATACATTATGTCGATTTAAAAATTAATAAATATTAAACATGTTAAAACAAATGTCTCAAAAGTATTATCCAAAGAAATAACATTATAATGATATTAATAATATCATACATAACCACTTAAACTGAGCCACTTCACAATAGAAGAAAATCTCTACAGAGTTGTGGATGTCAATATTTGTGCTATAGATTATATTTTTCAATGCAAGATTTGCGTTTATCTTTGAGCTTTAAGTGTCTCTTGGCACGTTGAACTATTTTAAATTCTCAAGGTTTATAAATGCTCTGATTTAAAGCCCCTAAGGAATGCTAGACTTGCAGTTGGTAGGCATAGGGTTTCTTTTCCTCACTATGTGTGGTGCTGAACATAGAATTTAAACACCGCTAAATAAACAAGGTTAATATTTCACTGTGTTTTCATTTGCAAAGGAGAAGAAGACAATGTGTCTCTGATTTTTGACCAGTTCCATTTTGGGAGAAAGTCTGCAGGTTGGATTCGTTCCTCAGTTGGATTTATTCATGAATCCAACAAAATCTTATGCACTTTGACACAAATATAAAATAAACAAACACAAAAAACCATAAATAAGCTGCTTCTATTTTTCCAGTTACCCTAAAATGTACAGGAAGCGCACAGCAGCACAACTGTGGCAATGTGCTCTGCACACACGAGCTACCGCTGAGATGACGTTTGTAACCGTGAGTGTTCATCAGCTGGGGACTTGCTGTGTTTCCCAGGCCTTAGGTAGTTACAATATTTTCAGAGATGTTTATGTTCTCTATGATATTCAAGACATATGGTAGCTGTTCGATAAATATGCAATTCCTCTAGTGCATGCTAAAAATCTAGGTGGAATTTTCTTGTTGCTATGTCCAAATTTCAATTATACTATACGATGTTCCATTTCTCCTCTCCCTCTCCCACAATCTCCTTTCTCTCTGTATTGTTGCTGTATTCAAATCTATAGGTCAATGTTCTAACAGATTAAAACAGATCAGCTAGGAAATGTAGCGTTCCTCAACTCTAAAAGGAGTTAACACACAAATATGTGTTTAATTTCAGAAGGTTTAATTGCATAAAGGAAAGGTATATCAAGAAAATGAAGATGATGTTGAAAATTTTTTCATATATTTATTGGCCATTTGTATTTCTTCATCTGAGAAGTGTATGTTCATATCAGATTCCCATTTTTTGGATTTAGTCTTTGAATTTGGGGGGTCTGATTTTTAAAATTCTTTTTATGTTTTACATAGAGAGCCTTTGTTGGAAGGACTGTTGGCTATAATTTTCCCCTATTTCTGGGTTTTCTTTTTACTCTGTTGGTGATTTCTTTTGATGTGCAGACACTTTTCAAAAAGATGAGATTCCAGCTGTAGTGTTAGTATTCAGTTCAGTGTAATGGAATTTTTTGATAATAAAATTACTTATATATTATAGTGACATGATTTTCAGGGTACAGTACATTCTTTCTGCATGATATTTCTTATAACTTTTATCATGTATGTGTTTTATTTGTTTGGTGCTAAGAATTGAACTCACGACCTTGTGCTTTCCAGGTAGGTGCTATGCTCCTGCGCTATATCACTGGCCCGTCACATAGTTCTGGGTGGTAGAATAATTTTTTAAAAGAGAATAGAAGTTGTAATAAAAAATTAGAAATAATACAGAATTTGACTAAACAAAATAATATGAAGTAGACATGTATTGCATAGGGATGTCAACTTAGTTGTTTAGAGTACCAGATATATGCATGCAAAACCAGAAAAAGATACTTTAAAATATTATAAGAAGAAGAGAAAGAGGGAAGAAAAATGAAAAACAAAAAAGACCAAAGCATTAAGTGCTTCTTTCCATAAACCAGAAGAAATCCACAGTACGATTATTCAAGCAACATACATACACACATAGATATATCTTTCCCAGCTCCCTCCTTCTCCTGTCCTTTTCCTCATCTCAGTAATTCCTTCCTTTTGAACAGATTGATTCCCTTTTCATATTATCAAATATAACCTTAAGATTTTACTTACTCTTTCGAATTCTTACACGAGGAGGACAGTACGATGTTTGCACATATGGGTCTGATTTATTTCACATAAGATTATGATCTCTAACTGCATCCATTTACCTACACAATCCTCAAATTTATTCTTTTTTACAGCTGAATAATACTACATTGTGCAAAAGTACATATTTTATCCATTTGTCAGTTGGTGGTCAGTTTAGTTGTTTCCAAATTCTAGCTATGGTAAATGGTGTTACTATAAATCTGGATGGACGTATGTCACTCTGGTATGAAATTTTCAGTTCTTTTGGAAAAATTCCCAGGGTGTGGGGGGGGGATAGTTGGGTTGAACAGGACATTCAATTCTAGTGTTTTGGAGAAATGTCTGTAGTGATTTTCGTAGTGGTTGTACCAGTGTACACTCCCACAAACAGTGGAGAAATTTCCTTTTTCTCAACAGCCCCTCCAGCATTTGTTACTGGTTCACTTCTTATGATAGCTATCTTTCCGGGGTGAGATGGAATCTCAGTGTTGTTTTAATTTGGACTTCTCAAATGATCAATGACGTTGAACATTTTTGATATGTTTATTCGCTATTTGTATTTCTTCATCTCAGAAGTGTGTATTCATATCAGATTCCCATTTTTTGGATTGGGTCTATGAACTTTGTAGGCTTTGAGGTGTTTTTTTTTATGCATTTAGCATAGGGGATACAGCGTCTACAGTGTCTCACTATATAATCAGACTGATAGTGGTCCTCCTGTTTTCAGTCTCCCAAATGCTGGGATTACAGGCATGCACCACCATGCCCAGTCTCCTTGGCCATCTCAGTTCAACATGGGGGCAGGGGCACAGCAGGCATGGCCTGCTGGGGATAGAACCCCAGCCACTGTGCTCTGCCTAAGCAGGTGTTTTAGTCTGCTGAGCTATCAGGCTGGTTGGAGGCCTGATTTTAAAAATCCTTTTTATGTTTAGATACAGAGCTTTGGGGGGG
>NDGN011487724.1:0-21024 GCA_002564285.1 Tympanoctomys barrerae
GCCTGACTGCTTTGTTGAAGCAGCCACTTAAAGAACTGAGCTAAGGGGCAGGCCCCCTTTTCCTGATATTTTTCAGTTATTGACTGCTAGTTTGTTTGAACCGTGTGGTTACAACTATTTAAAAAGTGTTAAGTTTTCTTTTATGGGCTAGAATGTAGTTTACCTTGCTATGTTTTCCAGGAGGACTTGAAAACTGTGTGCACTGTGGTCCTCTAAGGGTAGAGTGTTGTATGTTTCTTGACAGTGTTGTCTAGTCCTGGATCTGTGTGGAGTCCTATTTAATTGTTCTATCAACTAGAGACAGGAATTGGAGTCTTCAAATCTTTCTCTTTTCATTTCATATGCATTGTACCCCTGACGTTTAGCACATGCACACTGAGGATTGGTACATCCTTTTAGTGGCTTGTATCTTTCAACTTCGTGTGACTTCTGTCTTGATATTTGGAAAATTTTTACTCTGAATTCTACTTTATTAATCTACACATTGCTTTCTTCTAATTAGTACACTAGCACATGAATCTTTTCCTGTCTTTCTTGCAATTGCTCTGTATTAGTTTATTTGATGAGAATTTCCTACATTCAACATACAGTTGGATTATATTTTTTAATCCATTCCACCAAAACCCATTTTTCTTACTGGCACACTTAGGCTACTTCCATTTAATAAAGATGATGTCTTAGGCTTTAAATGTACCATGTCACTTTTTGTTTTCTGTTTGTTTCATTTAGCACAGCTGTTCTGTTTCTCGTGCCTCCTTGGGGATTAATGTCTTTTTGAAGTCTATTTTGATTACCTTATTGTGTTTTAGGTATTATATTTAGATGCATATTTTGCAGTTTACTGTTACCAACATTTTATCAACTCAAGTGAAATGTAAACATTTCCTTCTTCATATATAATGGTTTTAAATATATACTCTACATATAGACTCATGTCAAACAGCATTACAATTTTTGTTTCAATCATCATACATAATTAATAAAATGCAAGGTGGAAGAAAACCTATTTTAGTTGTTTGATTTTTGTTTTCATATTTCTTCCTCATTCTTCCATATTTCTCACCACTGTCTTTATGTTTAGAGGACATCCCTTAGCAAGTGTTTTAGAACAAATCTGCTAGTGACAAACTCTTCTAGATTTAGGCTGCCCAAATAGCTCAACAGATTAAAGCTCCTGCTTAGGCAGGTGCAGGGGCCAGGAGTTTGATGCCTGGGCCTGCTGTGCAGGCTGCTTCCCCGGACACACTGAGATGGCAATTGATACTGGGTGTGTTGGCGCGCGACTGTAATCCCAGCACTTGGGAGGCTGTAAACAGGCGGATCACTATGAGTCTGATCTACACGGTGAGACCCTGTAGACCCTGTAGATCCTGTCTTAAATATTAAAAAAAAAAAAGACAGCTCATCACTCTTCTAGATTTGCTTCTTATGAAGATGTTGTGACTTATTTTATTATTAAAGGACATTCACATTGGGTACAGATTTTTGAGTTGACACTCTGTTCCTTCAGTGCGTGATGACTTTGTTATGCATTTCTTTATGTTTGTTGGTGGTTTACCAACCTTTTGGCTTCGAGGGTTTATGAGTATTGCTGAATTTCAGACTTGCCAGATATTCCCTTTCTGCTGCTCCCTTCCTTTCCCTCCGCCCTGGACTGTAGTGATAGCGATGTTAGATCTTTTGGTTTCCTCTCTAGATCCCTAAAGATCTATCTGTTTTGTTGTCATTGTTGTATTTGTCTCTGGTGTTTGGATTTTGTATTCATATTGCTTTATCTTTACATTTCTCAATTCTTTCTTTGATTCTTTGCATTTTTATGTGTTCTGACCGTACATGGGAGTTTTAAGGTCATTGTTGTTAACATTATTACCTTGGATATTGCATTTTTTCATTTTAAAATACCAATCTATTCTCTTCATATTTTTTAACTGAGATTGTTATTTCTTTGCCAAGATTTTTTTTTCTCTGCACAGGGTCTCACTATGCAACTCGGACCCCTAGTGATCCTCCTGTTTTCAGCCTCCCCAGCACTGGGATTACAGGTATGTGCCACCATATCTTGACTCTGTGGTTGGCACAGCATGCCCAGGGTCAGGGCTGGTGCAGCACACAATGCCAGGGATCAGACCCAGATATTTGTTCTTGCCTAAGCAGGCACTTAGTCTGCTGAGCTATCTTGTAGGCTCTAAGGTTATTGTTTTTGAATTTTTTCCAAAGCACATTTATTCATATTGGTTGTGATATTTTTATTACAGTTGTTTAAGTAAAGAAAATTCCTTAGATAGCTCTAGTACATGTACCCTGCTGAAACTGCACCTATTGTCTTCATTCATGTAGAAATTTTCCCATTTCCAGGTGTGACAAATAAGTTTGTACTGGAGCATGGGCATTTGTGTACTCATCTCACACTTAGAGAAGGGTAGACACTGCCTCTTGCTGCTAGTTGAGGCACTAGTGCAAATCCCTCAGTCAGTCTGCAGAAGTATCCCTTTGTTACTTCAGTTGGAGGTGGAGCTTCTTTCTTCTCAGTAGGCCTTTGCCAATGCCTTTCAGCAGAAACGCCATGGATGGAGCATTACTGCTTCCTATTGACATCATGGGGGAGGGACTTGTTACTGAGAGGTGCTGGGGAGAGTTCTCTGTGGGCTAGAAGCAGAAGTCAAGCCAGGTGGGATGTCCAAACAAGTGGGCCAAGTGCAATCCAACACCGTGGCTAGAGCATTGCTTCAAGTTTGAGGTCAATTTGCATTACTTTGTTTATGGTGGTACCAGGGATCCAACTCAGGACCTCACACTTGATAGGCAGACACTTAGGCCACTGAGCTATCTCCTGGGCCCTCAAGGCCAGTTTGAACTCTACAGTACGTCCCTATCTCAAAGCAACAGCAGAGAGAATATCAAGAGAAGTGGAGGTGAAGGTATCTCACTCGGCCTTCTTGGGTTGGTGATCTGCTAGAGCTGTCTAGGAATGGAATTTCTGGATCTCTACTAGGCCTTTGCTTCCTGACACCACTCTGACCAGGAGGTCAGAACAACTCATTGAAGCACAGAAGGATGAAAATGGGGCTACTTGGTAATTACCAATAGATCCCCTCTTGTGCCTGTGGGTTCCGAACACTTACTGTTAGAAGGCTTTCTCTCTTGCAAGGCTGCCCTTCTTTTAGACATTTGGTGCAGGCTACCTTGTGATCTTTTCCATGTGTTCTGATTTGCATTTCCAGATTGTCAATGTTTCCAACCCCCAGCCTGGAATATTTAAAACAAAAAGAACACCCAGTGAATTCAGTACTGTGTTGTTTCTTAGGTCCCAAAGCTTTGGGTTAGCCAATTTCTTTTTTTCCATCTTTGAGAATCTCTTCATGGCTTTTCTGTGTATCTAATATTACAATGTTCAGAAATTTTAGCGGTTCTTCCCAGAAGAAATAAAGAAGAGTATTTTTATTTTACCTTTCTTGATACGGAAGTCTTATTTTTTTAAAAGATATCATGACTCTAAATTATAAGATTATTTTTAAAGGGATGCAATGTTTATAGAACTGATGCTTGAAAATTCATACTATCTTCTCTCACATTGTATAGTACTATTATTTTTTTAATGGGGCAAGAAAGTTTGATTCAGAGAAGAAATTGCTACTAAATTTTCTTTTAAGATATTGCAAGTACTTTTCTGGGATTTGTATCTGTATATAATGGAAGAAAACATTCAGTAAATTTAGGTTTTGGAAAGACAAAATCCCTTATAAATACTAATTTGAATAATAAATATAGGTTAGCTTATACACTTAAATGTTATTATGGAGGCACATAATTATACTGGCAAAGGATAAATCATTCCTTTAGATTAATAATACAAAGGTAGATGATAAGGAAATTTTAAAAATTAATTTCAAAAGATTTAAAATATATTTTATGTTCTAGAGTAATGGAGGTATATATTGTTAGGTTGTTATCAATACTGACAAGTTTTGATTTTTATCTTATCTTTCAGATGTTGGATTTTAATGGAATTTATCTTACTTTTTAAAAAGAAAGATGCAAAATATATGACATGAGAGTGAAACTGTCATATATTGTGCATTTTTAAATTATTTTAACAAAACACTCATAAAAATAAATTTGATATTACTGTATTTAATTTGAAAAGCTCGGACAAATTTCAACAGGTACTTTTCTGATCATATGTTTTTTTGATAGTTTGTTTTGATCAGAGGTGTTTCTAAATATTTTGTCTCTTGTTAGGATTTACATAGAGATGTCTCTCTAAAACCGCCTATGCTCATAGGAGGAAGGGAAAGGGTGGCCCAGAAGGGTGACTCTCTTCAACTCTTGATGTCTCCGTGTTCCCTGCCTGTCAGGTCATAAGCTAGTTCTCAGTTGTCACACCCCGCTACGCCTCCGCTACGCACCCCCCCCGCCACGCCCCCTGCCTGGAGCCAGCTGGCTATCGACTGAAATCTGTACAAACTCTGAACCAAAATGAATCTTTTCTTTTTTGAGCAGTGAGTGTTGGGTATTGTGGCTCACCAAAGAAGAAAGTAATTAAGTCACCACCTCTAGTCTTACAGACTTCTAGTAGTTTTTTTTCTGCAAAGCTTATCTTTATTTTTTCATGGTATAACCTAAATATCAATTTTCAACACAATCATCTGTTCCATCTAGTCCGTCCAGATAAAATTACCATTCTTTTGATTTGATGACTGAAGTTTTTCTATCTAAAACTTTATTTTAAAAAAACCCTACATAACATTTATGCTATGATGAAATTTGAACATTGCATATGAAGAATAACGAAGACGAAAACAATTTACCCTGCTAAATTATAATATAGGATTAAAAGAGAAATGAAAAATGGAAACAAAATCTATGTCAGGAAGGTAGAGATGACACATAAATCTATTACCTATTATCTGAACCTACTTGGGGAAAACTACATATAGTGTCCGACCTACAATCTTCTAGAACAGTTTATACACACGCTACGGGCATCCAGACATGGAGCACATCTTCTTTCTAGTGAGGCAGTAATGCTAGCAGTTCTTGACGTACTGCCCAAGAGCAGCTGGTTGGAAAAGGAAAAGACTGAATTTTGATGACTCAGTCACTCCATGGTGTAATACAGTGTTGCTTCAGAACAACTTGCCTAAGCACTCATCAGGTACCCAGGATCGTGGTAGACTAGAATTTCAAAAATGCAGCTTCTTCAATATTTTCCTTATTCTAGGATTTATAGCATTAGTTCTTGGACTTTGCTTAGTCTTAGTAACAGATATAAGTTACATATATCTATACTGCATATGTAAGATAACATATAGATAGATAGATAGATAGACAGACAGACAGACAGACAGACAGACAGACAGACAGAAACAAAGACAAAGATAGAGACAAAGACAGAGATAGACAGCCTTCCAGAAACCTGTCTACACACTTGGGGAAAAGAAAGTTAGCATTGTGTTTTATCAACAGATGGCTGTACCTTGTATGGATGACCCTAGTGAAGGTTGTATATCACAGAAAGACCACTACAATGCCTCCCTTAGTAAAGAAACTGACAGTGCATGGGCAGCCACCTCAGTGACCAAGATTGCCAGAGCAGGTCACCATACTACCAAATGTTTGGCAGATAATGACTAGCACTTTGAGCACCCCTTGTAATTACAGAAATCAAAAGCAACTTGTATTAATCTCAGGATGTCTCAATACATTTATTTATTTACTTATTTTTGTATTTAGGACAGGGTCTACAGGATCTCAATATGTTGGTTGGACTCATAGTGATTCTCCTGTTTTCAGCCTCCCAGGTGCTGGGATTACAGGCACGCATTCCCATTCACAGTCTCAATCACTGTCACAGTATGCCCCAGGGTTGGGCTGGCATGGCATGCTGGGGATCATCAAACCTCAGTGGCTAGTACTATCCCTAAACAGGTAATCTGCTGAGCTAACTGGCCAGCCCCCTTGAAACATTATCTTATTGAACATATATATTTGAATTAAGAGAAAACTAGCTAAAATATGTTCAGTTTCTAGGTCAAGGAAGACTTTTTTCTTTTATTTGGTACAAGTTCTCACTATGCAGCTCTACTCCTAGTGATCCTCCTGTCCTTGCCTCCTTAGCACTGAGATTACAGGCAGTGCCACCACACACTGTTTTAGTGGCCATCATGGTACGAGGGCCAGCATGGCATATGTTATCAAGGATTGAACTCAGGTCCTTGCACTTTCCAGGCAGGTACTTAGATGACCAAACTAACTTTCTGGCTCTTTATTCATTTTTAATGGGGTCAGTTTGGTTTTGTTTGGTTAGTTTTCATGCACTGAGTTATATAAGTCCCTTGTATATTTGAACATTTAGTTTAGAAGATATGTGCCTTACAAATAGTTTCTTCCACTTTTCAGGTTATTTCTTTCATTCTATTGTTGATACCCTTTTTTCCAATGATTTTCAATTTGATGCTTTTGTTGTTTTATTTTTGGCATAGTGTCCAAGTAACAGTTGCAACTCATTAGCAAAAAGAAAAACCAAATCAACAAACTAAACCAAGATAAAACTGGACAAAGTGATTGAAAATAATTTTTTTTGTATAACACAAAAATGACCGATATACATATGAGAAAATTATCAACGTCACTGATCACTAGAAAACTACAACTAAACATCACAGTGTGGTCGTGAACTACCATCTCGTATCTGATGATTGTCGTGTACCTTGAGTGAACACGGAAAGTGGTGCAGAAGCTGTGGGAAGCACTATGGACGTTCCCTAGCAGAGCAAAGACGGAGCTACTGTATGAGTCTACCGTGTTGATTCTGAAAAATACTCAAAAGAATTGAGATCAGATTCTGTAGGACTCTCCAATGTTCATTGCAGCATGAGACCACAACAGCGAGATATAAACATTCACTGATAGAATGCAGAGAGAAAGCGTAGTGGGACATAGACTGAAATATTACTGAGACGTTGGCAAAGAGGAAATACCTGCTATATGCCACAGTGAGGATGGGCTTAGTGGATGCTATGCTGAGTGAAATAAGTCGGTGTGGGTTATCCAAAATAGTGAAACTAGTAGAAATAGAAACAGAACAGTGTTTGCTGGGGCTGGGAGCAGGTAGAAAATGAGCAATTGCTATTAAGTCCAGGCAAAGTTGCATTTGTACAAGATGAGTGGGTTAGAGATCTGCTGTGCAATGTTGCGCCAACGGTCAGCATGACAGTTCTGTGGACTTAGAAGTTGTTGACGGGCAGATCTCATATTCAACAGCATTATTACCAAATTAAAATAAAATTTTAAAAATTCAAATGTTCTACGTAGGTAGTCTATATTAAGAAAAAGAAAAGTAGTAATTTACATATAATAAAATGTAAAGAAACCACATTCTATTATATATATATATATATATATATATATATATGTGTGTAGAAGGTGTTTATGTGGTAGAACAAAAGAAAGAAAAAAGTCTGTATTTTCTACACTGGAAAGGGTGGATCGGTCTCCTACCTGAACCCTTCAGTAGAATCTTTCAATTCACTAACTCTCTCTTCAATTTATTCATGCTAAAATGTATCTCATCACTCTGTCTTTTTTTAATAATTTTTTTATTTATTTATGTGTGTGTGTGCATATGTGGCCAGCTCAGCCCACCGAGGGGCAGGGCTGGCTGGCATGTGGTGCTGGGGGATTGAACCGCGGTCTCTGTGCTTAAGCTAAATTTGTTCCAAGTAGGTGCTTTAGACCACTGAGCCATCTCACCAGCCCCTCATCACTATGTCTTTATTTTAATTAAACTATTTTGTATTCATGGGAAAAATTTAAACAAAAATCAGTTACTTAAATGTAGATTTATTTTAGCGTTTAGGAAAAAATGTGATCATTTGCCCCAAATCAAGTATATACATATGCCTCTCTTTCCTTCCAGAATTAACCACTGAATAACGTAATAAAATGGCTTATAGATGCCATGGCATGTTCCCAATCTAGCAAAGGAACCGTCCCAAATTACTAGAGCAGCATTTGATATTAAATTAGTGAAGTTCAATGAAGTGCATTTACCCTGAATCTTGTCTTAGGCAGCGAGATCATGGGCTTTGCTCCCTATTTTGGGTGTATTATGTCCTGAAACATGTATACTTTTGAATTGATATAGTTGTTGTAAAATCAATCTAGCTATCATAACAAAAACTATGTTCCCACCTCTGCCCTTCTCAGAACGTATCTTGATTCATAAATTTGGCTTCAAGGCAATGATATGGTATGATATGATATATATGATATGATATATGTATAATTACAAAACTAAGTCAAGTCAAAATGAATATTAAAATCATTTATGAAAATTAAGAGCAAATAAAGTAAGTGAGTGCAACTCCATGTTGTTTTATTGGCTACCACATAATCAGGTATTATTTCAGGTTAAAATATAGTAATTTGATTGTACATTTCTAACAAGATATATCTTTAGAGCACTCTTAGTGAGATATATCTTTATAGTAAAATAGCCCCAAAATACAAACTTAAATCACTTTTCTCTAGTCATATTATTAGTGATAATTTTATATTATTAGTCAGAAAATACTTGTGTGTACAGTAGAAAAAGACATAAATATTTTATTAATATTAGGAATCATCATTTTAAAATAAAAATAGTTATAACAATGATAGAAAATGAAAAACGGTAGTAAATTTAAATTGTGTACTTATAAATAAATCTGAAATTATTGGTATAAGTTGATAACATATAGTGTCTAAAATATATACATTTCTCAGTGCCTTTTCACTAAAATATTCTAGAAGCAATGATCAATAATTTTCAGTAACAATAAGTGACAATGTTCAAATTATGGTTTTTAAATACCATTTTGAATTGAATCAGTAAGGCAACCTTAGAAGAGTGGCTGATTTTAGGCTGAGACAGAAATTGTCCAGGAATATTTGGGAATAACAGAAATCAAGAGACGATATCACAAGTGCCTAACATTATACTCATGTTAAGATGAATCATGAGCTAGCACAATGCATGTACCAAAAGTAAAACTTGGGCACACATTGAAGGTTGGGAGAAGTAACTACTGTGCAGAACTAAAACCACCAAGTGTTATTTTAAAAATTACTTTAGTGGCTGAGGAGATAGCTCAGTGGTCTAAGCACCTTCCTGGCAAGCACAAAGACTCAGGCTTTGTCCCTGGCACCACATGCCTTGCTGACCCTGGAGGCCTGGGTGCACCGTCCTGGCCCTGAAACGAGGAGTGGTGGCACATGCCTGTAATCCCAGCAATAGGGAGGCTGAGACAGGAGGAGCACTACGAGCCTGAGTTACATAGCAAGACCCTGTACCAAATCAATTAATTAATCAATCAATCATTCAATCACCTGAGTTCATGATGATACTTCTGAATTGCATCTATAAAAAAATTTCAGGCCATTGCTGGGCATCTGGACATATCACCCCAAAATATGACAGTAGGAGATTAGTATAGTACCCCTGATTTGGATTATTTTTAGTGGGTTATTCAGATGACCTACAGACATAATTATAACTATAAAACTGATCTTTTCTAAAATAAATTTAGATCTATGGGAGAAATCCTTATTAATGAACTTATGTATATTAGAACAAAGGCTGCTTTTATCACTTATATAAAGGCTTTTGAGAAATCTACGCAAACTTTATTTATTGGCTGTTTCTTCCTCTCACCCGTCCACAAGCTGTGGCCATTACCCCTCAACAGCTCAAGCTCTGATTCCTTTCTGCATCTCAGAATATTATTCTCCAATCATTTGACCCTTCTTAGAAATCTCATGTTTTGTGGGATTCCTATACTTTTAAAATGGTTCTTTGTTCTCTGTGTTACTCCAATTTAATTCAAAGCCCAACTGAAGAATCCTGAAGTGCAGAAAAAGCCGTGTTCTTTTCCTGTCTGACTCTTATTTAGGGATCAACTCATTATTTTGAACACTGATTAAAAGAAAGGTATGTGGTATTTAAGTGTGAATATGTTAAATGTTTATTTAACCTACAATTTCTGCATAAATTTTATCTCAAATACAATAGTGGAAGAGACAAGTTATTTTCATGAAATTTTTGTCAATGAATGATGAAGTTAGTATATTATCATTCTGCAAACACTTAAACAAATTACTAGAAAAAGGCAATTTATAAACAGCTGATAATACCACAAAAAAGGAAAAATATGTTGCTTTCTTCCAGGCCCCCCCCCCAAAAAAAAAGTGAAACTGTTAGGCAATAGTTCTGCCAGAAAATTAAACTCAAATTACAGACTAGATTTAATTACAATTAACAAGAAATGCAAGCAAGAGAGGAACATGACTAATTATTTCATAGAGTTTCAGCCTGTATAATTCATGCCAAGGGATTCTACAGGAAGGTATCTCAAACATTCACATGCAAGCATGTTGTCTAGAGATCTTGTTTAAGGACAGATTCAGGCTGGCCATTTAGCTCAGTGGCACAGTGCCCACCCGGCAAGGGAAAGGTCCTGAATTAAATTCCTAGTACCTAAAAACAAACAAACAAAAAAGAAATCAAGATAGATTCAGATCGTTTAGAACGGAATGGGGCTGGCATTCTTTATAATGAACTTGCAGGAGTTGCCAGGAACCATACCTTGAGTAACAAGGGACAAGGACGCCAACCTGATTTCTTAAAACAAAAAAGACAAGCAGAGAAGGAAAAAAAAAATGCTCTGTAAATTAAAAGCGACTTAAAAAACATGATGAAGAAATGCAATAGGTACAGATTTTCTACATGTACTGAACTAATAAATGAGAAAGACTAAGAGAAAATAATGGCTTGGTGTTTGATAACATCAAAGAATTATTGTTAATTTCTAAAGAAGATAAAGTGTTACCATTTGCTATGTTTAAGAAAAAGTGGGGTTTTTGTTGTTGTTGTTGTTGTTGTTTTAATACACTTGTAATTCTTGGATGGTTTACTATGACAAAATGAACTGAATTTAAATCAGTGTGTACATGGACGCTGTTGAGATCATGTTATTTTCTCTAAGTTGGAAAATTTCCATAAGAAAAACTTCTTTTAAACCTCCTCCTGGCCAGCCAGATAGCTCCACGGATTAAAGTGCCTGCTTAGGCACTCACAGGCAGGTAAGAAACCAATCAGCTGTGCCGGCCCCTCCCCCAGGGCGCGCTGAGATGGCTATTGAGACTGAGAGTAGTGGCGTGAGCCTGTAATCCCAGCACTTTGGAGGCTGAAAACCAGGAAGGATCACTACAAGTCTGATCTCTTTAGTGAGACCCTGTACTAAATTAAAAAACAAAACAAAACAAAAAAAAACTACCTCCATAAAAATTATTTGGCATATTTTAGAATAATTCAATTGATGATTAATGCTCCTCTAAATTCCATTGACATGTGAACAGATTTTTTTTTGAAAGTCTAGTTTTTAAGTCTAGTCTAGTATTTTCAAAAATACTTGAATGGACAGGAATAATACTACTTTTATTTAAAGTTAAAAAATGTCTTTATCGGAAAACTAAGGTGTGAAATAAACCATAAGCATAACAGTTTTTATAAACTTCATTTCTCATTATCTAGTAAATATTATTGAGTTAGAATACAAATGTTTACTTTTAGATTTAAGGGTCGTGTGCAATATTTTAATAGAAGTACGCCCTCTGCTGTCTTGACAAAAAAAAAAATCAGCGCATATGGAAGACTGTGGCCTTGATTTTTCCAGGTACCACACATTGCAAATAATGGCAATGTGTGCGATCAAGGTCCAATAGCACATTCAAACATTATCATAAAAATTAAAGAGAAATATTTTTGTGTTTACAATTGAATTTTCTCATCTTTTATTTTTATAAGGGAGTACAAGTTAGAATTAAAACAAAAAATTTCAAGTGATATAGAATTTCACTTAACAAAGTGATTCAAATTTTACAGTATATGTTGTCATATATAGCGTTGTCTTCCAACAAGTCATTCATATTACCAGATATATTTGTATAAAAATGATAGAAAGATGAAACAAACAAACGTGTAAGAAATTAAGAGATAAAAAGCACAAACCATTGGCGAAAGGAGATGAAATAAATTAAAGTATTAAATGCTTCTTTGCATAGACCAGCAGAAATACACAGCGCCATTGTCCAAACCATCCTGCTTATACACATAGATATATCTCTTTCCCTCATTCCTTTCCTTCTACTCGACTCAGTGACTCTTTCCTTTCAAATAAGTTCATTCCTTTTTCCGAGTATCTATTATACTCTTTAGATTCCATTTTTCTCTTTCAGGTTCTCACACTAAGGAGACAATATGATGTTTGCACATGTGGGTCTGATTTATTTCACTGAAGAGTATAGTCTCTAGTTGCATACATTTACTGACAAATAACTCAAGTTTATCCTGTTTTATATCTGACTAATACTCCATTGTATAAAAATAACACATCTTCTTTATATATACTTCAGTTTATGGGCATCTGAGTTGTTTCCAGGATTTAGGATGACAAATTGCATTGCTATAAATAGGGATGCACATATATCATTGCAGTATGATGTTTTCAATTCTTCTGGAAAAATACTCAGGAGGGGAATAGCTAGCTCGAATGGGATCTCCAATCCTAGCTTTAGAAGGGCTCTCTACACTGATTTCCATAGTGGTTATAACAGTCTGCACTCCCAACAACAGTGCAGAAGGGTTCCTTTTCCTCCACAGCCTCTCCAGCACTTATCATTGGCTGATTTCTTGATGATAGAAATTCTTTCTGGGGTGAGATGGAATCCTAAATGTTAGCAAGGAATGTAGGAAATCATCAAGAAGATTATACATCATGACCAAGTAGGATTTGTGCCAGGAATTCAGGGACAGTTCAACATACACAAAATTATTTATTTATTTATTTATTTATTTATTGTATTTAGTACATGGGCAACGGGGTCTCATCACACACATCGGACTCATAGTGATCCTTCCTGTTTTCAGTCTCCCAAGCACTGGGATTACAGGCATGTACCATCATGCCCAGTCTCAAATGCATCTCAGCACACCATGGGGGTGGGGCCTGCATAGTAGGCCAGTGATCAAACCCCTGGCCCCTGCATTTGCCTAAAGCAGGCATGTTAATTCACTGAGCCAGAATGGCTGGCCCACACTAATTTATACATGTAATACACAACATCAGTAGAACCAAGAACTCAGTAGAATAAGTGCTTGCCTGGCAAGTGCAGGGTCTTCAGTTCAATCCCCAGTAGTGAAGAAAAAAAACCAAAAATCAAAAAACCAAGAACAAAAGCCATATAATCATCTCAATAGATGCAAAAAAGGCTTTTGACAAAGTCCAACACTCATTCATGATAAAAAAAAAACCCTACAGAAAACTAGAATAGATAGCGTATATCTCAACCTGATAAAAGCCATCTATAAGAAACCAACAGCCAACATCATACTAAATGGGCAGAAACTGAAGGTTTTCCCTTTAAAATCAGGAACAAGACAACAATGTCTACTGTGTCCTTTCCTATTAAATACAGTTCTGAAAACACTAGCCAGAGCATTTAGACAATAGAGACAAATAAAAGGAATAAGGATTGGAAAAGAAGTTAAATCATCATTGTTTGAAGATGACATGATACTCTACAAACTCCACCAACAGTCTTGTAGATTTAATCATCAAATTCAGCAACATAGCAGGATACAAACTTAACACCCAAAAATCAGCAGCACTTCAGTATACAAACAATGAACACACTGAGAGAGAAATTAGGAAAACCATACCTTTAAATAACATCCAAAAAAAAAAAAAAAAAAAAAGAAAGAAATTCTTAGGAATCAATCTCACAAAGGACATAAAAGATTTATACAGTGAAAATTATGGTACTCTGAGAAAAAAATTGAAGAGGATTCAAGAAAATGGTAAAGTATTCTATACTCCTGAATTGGAAGAACCAACCTTGTAAAAATGGCCATCTTCCCAAAATTGTTATACAGATTCAATGCGATCCCAATCAAAATACCTTCAGTATACTTCATACCTCACAGAGCTAAAAAGAATGTTCCTCAAATTCATTTGGAAACAGAAGAGACCCAGAATGTCAAAAGCAATTCTGGGAAAGAAAGGAAAGGCAGGAGGTATGACAATCCAATCCTTGACCTGAAATTATCCTATAAAGCTACTGGAATAAAATCAGCATTGTACTGGCATAGAGACAGACCTGAGGATCAATGCAACAAATTGGAAGATGCTGACACAAGTGCAAACACACTCAGCCACCTTATTTTTGATAAAGGGGCCAAACATGTTCGTTGGAAGAAAGATATCCTCTTTAATAAATGGCGTTGGAAAAACTGGCTTTTCACATGCCTAAGGTTAAAATTAGACCTATGTCTATCACCATACACAAAGTTGCAGTTAAAATGGATCAAAGATTGAAAAATTAAAATAGAACAATAAATCTTCTGGAGGACAATGTAAGTAGAAATCTTAAAGATAGAGTGATAGGTAAAGAGTTCATAAACAAAAACTAAGCTATATGGGAAATACTTCAAAGAATAAACAACTGGGATCTCATCTTTTTTCCAGAAGTTTCTTTATTTTAAAGCAAATCTCCAACAGACTAAGAAAAAAAAAAAACCCACCAGGAAAACATTATAGTCTAGTGTCCCTCAGACAAAAGCCTTCTATCTAGAACATATAAAGAGTTAAAAAAAGTCAAATCCCCTAATCCAAAAATGGGCATCTGAGATGAATATACACTTCTCAGAGGAAGAAATACAAATGGCAAGTAAATATACGAAAAAATGTTCAACATCATTAGTCGTTTGAGAGATGCAGGTTTTTCTCATTCTTAAGGACTTTCTGTAAGATCAGCTCTCTTTATAGCTCGTGTGATTATTTTTATTCCAAATAGAAACACTAAGACCTAAAAACAACAAATAAAAGCACTAAGATATAAATTCCTAAATGTTGTCCTGTTGTTTTGTGGAATTACCTATAAAAAGAATTATTTCTTCTACTTGACAAATGTTGGCCAATATTATTTTAAAAATTATATGATAGCACTCTTGAATTTTAGTTTCAGCTTTTTTGATTACTCACTACCTATAATCTTAAATAATAAATCAGTATATATTTACATATGCCTGTTAGAGTCTCTGAGCTTAGCAGACACTAAATCAGTCATAAAATATCTATCATCAGATCATTATATGTCCTAAAATCCCAAGAAAGAACTATAAAGTTTAAGTCAAAAATTTGCCAAGTTAGGTTTTTCTGTAAAATAAAGTATAATGAAAATGGCACAATAGTAAGTAGAAAATTCTGAATAGGCCTCAATACACCAAAGAAAGTGAATATCATATCAAAGCTTGCCCCCAAAGTCAATTCCAGGCACAGATGGTTTTGCTGAACAATTCTATTAAATATTAAGGAAGAAAAAATGCATAATAGTATGCAAACTCATTCAGTAAAGAGTAATTCTTTCATTAGTCCAGTTTGGTCTTCATGTCAAAAGCTAGAAACAATTGTCCATGAAGTATATTTCATGGGTGTATTTGTAGTGCCCATTATTTTACTGACCAAATCTTGACTACTTGTGCATCATGTCTAAGTATACAAAGGAAAAGTCATTCTGCTCTAAACTGTACAGAAATGGACAGCAAACTCAAACCCAGCCAGGGCAACTTAGAGACTAAGCAAAACAGGATGAAGGGTGCTAGATATGTAGCTCAAGGCAGAGGCCCAAAGTGTAACCCCCAGTGCCTCACATAAAAGTACGAGTCATCGATGGTCCCTTCTTCTGTGTAGGTTCCTTCCTAGTTGTAGGAAGATGTTAAAACATCCGATGTAAAACCCCTGCTCCTGACAGTGCCCACTCTAGGCCAGCTTCTCACTGATTCAGGTCCTTCTCAAAAAGCACAAAGCAGATATCTGAATTCCAAACAAAACCCTCCTAATAGTCATTAAGGATTCCCAGGGTCTCTGTTGTTGATCTTCCTTGATGTAACACGTGCCAAAAAGAATTGTCAGAATCAACTTAGCTTTGTAAGACAAGTGTTTTCTACAGGCCTTTTATTTTATTTTCACTTTATCCTCCTCTTAACATTCCTGGGGAAACAACATTGGATTAGAAACCTTATTTTATAGTAGAGTAAGCGGTTTGTCCAAATTCATGCTGATCACACATGTCTGCTCTTGAATCAAAATCTCTAAATCTCCACCTTCTTTCATTAAGATGGCCTGGGAGGTACAGCATGTCTCCAAGGAAGGAGGAAGGATTGCAGCTGCAGCTGACACAGGATGGACACGGAGCCAGGCCTATGATCTTCTGCAGGAAGGAGCTATGGAGGAGGAGAAACAACCCGAGACGCAAGGGGGCGTGGCTGGGGCAATAGGAAAAACATGCAGTACAGTAGACCCCCCCCAAAAAAAGGAGAAAAGGGTTATTCGGCTTACAGTTTATAGAGCTTTCACCCTATACATGACTGCATCCAAGACCTATTGGTTTGGCAGAGGAAAACAGTTCGTGCCGGCAGACTATAACAAAGCAACAGTGGTGGAGAAAGTCCTTTCTGTCCCTTACATTTTATTCAGACTACTCGCCCTGGTGGGTGTAGCACTCACACCTTTAATCCCAGTCATAACTAAGCCAGAGCAAGCAGTAGAGTGATTTACGGACAACACACCCTCTATGCTAGCATTACACACTTAATATTCAGCCACCTCTGAAAAAGGCCCATCTCCAAATGCATGAGGGCCTAGAGGGACATCTAGATACAAATCACAACATGCCCTCTCCTGAGCATTTGCTTTAACTATCTCCTCTGCTTAAACTTCTCCCATTTCTTCTATGCTCCTCATATATCCGTCAACTGTTACCTCCTCCTCGCAAAGACCATTGGCATTTATACGGCCGTCCACCAAGGCCCCTTGTAGTTCAGCAGGCAGCCAGCAGGGGCAGAGTTGTGCCACACTTTTGGAGGTGGGGCAGGAGGTACCTCCTAGGGACTTTTGCTTTTCCCTTACGGATTTTCAGGGTTAGGATCCGCGTCCCTCAGACTGGCTCCAAAAGGAGATATAGTGTGCATTTTTTCTCCATTATTTCATATTTTTATGAAATAAAAAGTGAGCATATGATTAAAAGAAGAAAATGAGTACTTCTTTAAAGGAAAGAGCTGAAGGAAGGGTGGAAGGTGTATGAAATCTTCATCACCTTGGAGCTTCCCGCCTGCATCATGGCTGGTGCACGCGGGTTCTAGGAAGATCTCGGACCAGCCATCAACACGGTAAAGCGTGCTGTGATTAATCATGGGGCTCTAGGTTCCTCTGGTTTCTGAATGGGAAGATGGGGTTTCACCTCACAGAGGCTGTATAGTAAGTGATCCTGGGGGAAGCACATGATGGCCAATATCCTAATGGTGTAAAACCACGTCTCAGTATCCCCGGCTATCGTGAGAGAAGGTAGAGCCTGTGGTGATAGTTCAAAGGCTCACAGTTCTCTCGTTTTCAGACATTCAAACAAAAGCTTTCCTTGCAGGAAGGCATGAGACCTCCCAGGAATCAGTCCACTATGGCTACTGTAAAGTGTAGTGTTCTTAATGACTTTCAGTTTAGGTTGGAGGAGATGAAAACGCGGAAGTGCTTGATGATTTTGATGTGTGCAATCCTGTAAAGAGGAATATTATGTGCGTATTTAAGACACAGGATAAAGGAAAAACATTAGCAGTCAGACCAAGAACAGCTGACAGTAGGAAAGATCGAGTCTCTAGACTAAAATGAAAAACAAATACAAGAAAATAAAATATGCTTCACAAATCTATCCACATTGAAAAAGACCCAAGGGCTTCATAATAGTCTTTATGACCTGCATGCAAAGTTAGTTCCATTGTCCTTAGCAAGCATGACTCAAGATAAAGAACTGGAAACTCTTCTTGGAAGAAAGGACATGGCTGAGAAGTTGGAAATAGGATTAGAATGGTCCAGAGAAAAAAGGAAGAATGTTGCAGTGCCATGTTCCACTGAAACACGGACTCAATAAAGAGGCAAAGATCCATTTTGCAAAATGATTTCCATGGGAATGAAAACCGCTCACCTGAGGGGTCATCGCAAAGTGATCCAGGTCCCCACTGCCTGCAGAGGAAAGACAGATGAACATGGTGAGCAGACAGCGAGGAAAGGAAGGAACAGTGTGACCCAAAGAGAGCATTTTAGATGCTTGCCTGTTAAGCACATTATCTCGGTCACTTTTCTCATTGCTATAACAAAACATCCAATACCCAAAGTTAAGAGGGGGTAATTTTATTCAGCTCACAGTTTGTAGAGGTTTCAGCCCACCATTGGCTGGCTCCAAGGCAGGGTGGCAGAATGGCAACAGTTCGTGGTGGTGGAAGACCGCAAAAGCAAGCAAAGGAGGGGGTTGCACACCTCTTTCTAGCCCCATACTGTATTCAGGCTACGCACCACAGGGCAGGTGGAGTACACACCCACGATCTCAGCATTAGACCACAGAACAGACACTCTAGATTCAGCCAGTTCTGAAAATCCCAGCCCCGAAGGGCCACATGAGACTGTAGGGGGAAATCTACTTTTTGAAAATGTATTTGGTACAGGGTCTTACTACACAGCTCAAACTCATAGTGATCCTACTGTTTTCACCTGCCCTGGTGCTGGGATTATAGGTATTTGCCACCACACCTGGATTTGGTGGCTGACTCAGTACAACCAGGGTCGGCCTGGTACAGCATGGGGTACCAGGGATTGAACCCCAGTCCCTGCGCTTGCCTAAGCAGGTGCTTATTCCACTGAGTAAATCTAGACACAGACTATAACACATGTTTTGACTTGTATCAAGAGGAAGGCGGCTCTGAAGCTAATAATATGATAATCCACGATGGACAGGAGCTATAGACTTACTGAATTATCTCAAAGTATAACTTTGTTATGGTTTTTATAATGCGCCCCCAAACTATCCCATCAGATGTTTAAAGGTGGAGCTTTTGGAGGTCAATTGAAACATGGGGAAGGGACAGCAAGTGACAGGAAGGGCTAGTGTACTGCAACCTGGCAGGTGCTAGGAGCAAGTTGGGAAAAACTGACAGTGGGCTGGGATTGGCCAAATGGTAGGTTCACCAAGAGTCCAGGCACTGGCAGGTGTGTTACCAGAAAGGAGCAGTGTTGAGTGCTGGTTGTGGCTTTGGGAATGAACAAAGAAATGGGTGGAAGGAAGGAAAGAAACAAAGAAGCAAGGAGGGAGGGAGAGAGAGAGAGGAGGAAGGAGGACGAGGGAGCCAGGGAGGAATGGAGGGAAGGAGAGAAGGAGAGAGAGAAAAAAAGGAGGGAGTGAGGGAGGAAAGCTGCTGGAGCCCAAAGCACAGGTCAGTCTAAGGAGGGAAAGGAAGGAGCACAATGTCCTTTGTCCAACTGGCGTGACAGTGGCTTGTCACATCTGTCACACTGTGTTGGGAAATACCAGGCCTTTGAGAATTTATCAAAGACATCGTTAAGAAAGGCAACGCTGAGCTGGAGGGCCCCTGTAATTTGGTGTCCTCTTTCTCTATTTATTTGATTTTCCAGGGTTGTAGTTGGGACACAGGGTCTCATGCATGTCAGGCAAGGGCTCAGAATTCAAAGTGGAATGAAGAGGTAAGGTCCTGAGATGGGAACAGCAGTCACTGTGGCAGTGTGCTCCGACTGCCAAGCACTGGGTGGCCAAGGTCCAGGGACTGACAGAGGGTGTTTCAGGAAGAGACCAGGGGTGGTAGCCACCCAGGGACTATAGGAATCCAGCACACCAAGCTTGTGGGAGATGGCTCAGGACAGAAGTGACAGTCATGGCAAGGCCTTGTGGGAAGCCACCTTAGGCCCCCACTGATGTGTGACTCAATTATTCTTCTTACCAGGGCCAAGTCTACCTAAGACCAAGGTGGGGCATGGAAGCCAGTGCTGGAGACCAGGGCCTGGGCCTGTTCTACTTTCACTTTCTTTGTCACTGATTGGTCATGTATGGGCTCCAGAAAACACTTGGTGGACTCATCCCACGACTGACCACCTAAACCCAGGTTGGGAGGCTCTTCTCACCCCTGGAATCCAGAGGTGGGTGTGCGCTGAAGAGTGGGCTGGAGGAGGCCTTCATGAGGTGCGGGGCCCCCATAGAGACACCATCCTCCTGGATTCCAGCCTGGCTCAACCAAGGTTGTAATGTAAGCAGGTTTCCTTTTCCTTTACCTTTAGAGGTAGGCAGGCAGAAAGAAAGGTGGGAAGAAAGGAAGGAAGGAAAGGAGAGAAACAGAAAAGATGGGGAGAGTGTAAACTTTGTAAGAGGGTGCTGGTGTCATATTTGCAATCAGACTGAGCTCTCCCTTTCCTCTTCTAGGTGAGAAACATTACAGGCTTCCTTGAACTGCAGCCCAAGGGACATGAGCAGTGAACACACACACACACACACACACACACACACCACACATCACACATCACACACACACATCACACACACAAATGTGAACCAGAAAGGCCAGCGTTATGGTTTGTGTCTAGTTGTACCCCCAAAGCCTCATAGAGTCATTGAGATGGGCTTCTGGAGTTTGTGTGAGTACTACACTTGCCCTGGGGCTGATAAGCTGCATACAAATGTAAGGAGGAGAGAGGCCTGCTAGCTGCCACAGCCGCTCCTCCCTTTAGGCTCTGGCTCTTTGTTGTTTTCTGCCACCATGAACTGCCGCCCTCTGCCGTGTGCCACTTTGCTGTAGAGCCAGCCAAGTATGGACTGAAACCTCCACTATGTGTGAGCTAATTAAACTTTCCTTCCTTAATGATTTTGTGCCAGCAACGAGAGAAAAGCAACCAAGACAACCGGCGCGACCGTGTCTGTCCACCCTGGCGGGCACCCCGTATCTGCCATATGCTGTTGGGCCGAGAGTTTATCAAAGACACCACTGAGAAAAGGAGAAGGACGAGAATAGCGACTGCCTGAAATGGAGGGCCTATGTGGAGGACCACCTGAGCAGCTCTCCTTGAAAGAAGAGCTATTGTCTCCATTTTGACTGAG
>NDGN011487725.1:0-22482 GCA_002564285.1 Tympanoctomys barrerae
CCTCTCAGGAGGCCCAGCTGGAGAACCAGTGGTTTCTAAAAGCGGCCCTGGATGTGGGGGCAGGGATCTCGGACCACCCCCCACCTCACCCCACCCCACCCTCGCAGTTCAATAGTGCCGGGGAGAGCTGGGGCCCCGGCCCTTCCACAGCACGCTTCCCAGGAGCAGCAAGCTCGCAGTCAGGCATCCCGGGCCTCATGCAAAGCGATCCCGCCAACGCCTCCTTTAGGCTGCGCCCGCGAGGCCCCCCCCCCCCCTGTGGAGAGGACGTCCCTGGATGAGTGGGAGCAGGGCCGAGCCGCGGTCTCGCAGCCGGGAAAGTGGGAAAGGGTCCACCTGCTTCTGCAGCGACACGCAGGTGGCTCAGGTGGCCCCGCGACAAGGGCAGGAGGTGTCCTGCGCCTCTCCTCGATCCCGTGGGATGCAGTGGGCAGGGTCGTAGACCGGATGTCCCGGCTCGCCCGGCAGACTCGGGCCCACCGCGGTGCACTGAGCAGTTAGTGCAGTCACCTGCAACAACCAAGTGAAGGAACCAGGCCCAACAACACGCGACGGCTTTTTTCCATCCTCCCTTCTCCCTCAACTGGGACCCGGCTTCTCTTCCCTGAACGCGGTCCTTTACCCCTAGAAAACAGCATTTGCATGAAAGACGCACGTTCAGCCATGTGTGCGTGCGTGGTGGTGGTGGTGGTGGTGGAGCTCGCTTGACGTCTCAGCTCTGGGGAGGCTGGAGCAGGAGGATCGCTCTGAGTTCGAGGCCAGCCTGGGCTACGTAAGTGAGTTCAGGGTCAGCCTACACTACAAAATGAGAATCTGTCTCAAAAAAAAAAAAAAAACGCACTTATTCGTATATTCATCGTGAGGCGCGCCGCCACACATAACACGCATGCATCTGCCAGGCCCAGCGCTTGCCCGGTTCACAGCCGGGCTCCTCGACCTTCACCAACATGGCCGCCTCGGCGACAGCCCTTCCTGTCGCACAAGGATGGCGGTACCTGACGTCATCGGAGGGCGCCGGTAGTCCCGGATTTGGCGGAAGCCGCACGTGGACTCGGGTTTGGAAACTTTCGGACCCGGGGTCATGGATACGCCGCTAAGGCGCAGCCGGCGGCTGGAAGGCCTGAAGCCCGAGACCGCCGAGAACCTCGCCCCAGCCGGACGTTCGAGACGGGCCCGAGTGGAGCTCGAGTCACGCCCGGAAGAGGCGCAGGAGCCCGGGTCTCCTGCGAGTGCGCCGCAGCCCGGTCCCGGGTCCCCCCGAGGGCAGCGCGGTCCAGGCCTGGAGTCGCCCCCGCGCCCGCCGAGGTCGGGCCCCGGGTCACCGGAGCCTGAGCCCGGCCAGCAAGCGCCGGGCCCCGAGCCCGCGCAGCGCCCCCAGGAGCAGACACCCCGGGCACCCGGGCCCTCCCTGGGCCGGCAGGAGCCCAGCGAGCCGCCCCGGGCCGCGGAGACCGTGACCGGCGGCCTCGGCGCCGACAAGCGGCAGGGACCTTCCGGCCAGGCCCGGGCGCCCAGGAAGCTGGCGCGGGAGAGCGAGGCGGCGCTGCCCGTGGTCCCTAAGGGCAAGCCCAAGTCCGGGCGCGTGTGGAAGGACCGCTCCAAGAAAAGGTGAGGCCCTGCCAGGGCCTGGTGCGGCCGGCAGCGGGCCCTGCACCGGGGCGGCGGGGCCCTGGGTGGCCCCGAGGGTCGGCCCCTCCGCGGTCCCGATGGCCCTCCGCGGTCGCAGCTCCGCCCCAGGTTCCTTCCGCAGACTGCCAGCGCAGGGGAGGGAGCTGTGCGGCCGTCGCCCCCCCCGAAAGCAGCGAGTTCAAGCTGTTGTCTGTGACAGTTACTTGCCCCATGGTAAACAGTGGCAGGACCTGGCGGGGGCTTTCAGACGCCAGCTGCGGGTTTTGCCACATTTGTCCGTGCCTCCGACCCCCGAGCTAGTTGCTGTTGCTGTTATTCCTGTGTTCAGGCGTAGACAGGCTCTGCAGGCCCGTGGTGGTGACCCAAGGCCTGCGCCCAGATCTGATTTCACAGCCTTTACCTGCTCCCTGCGGAGTGGCCTTGACGAGGAGTTCTTAAGACGCGAGGTTTTCTTGTCTTTCTGGGCCACGGGCATCCTAAGGCTCCCTGAGTGACGGAAGGAAGGGGCTCATCTGAAGAAGGGCGAGGCGGCCTCAGCCCACACTTCTAGCTGATGGGGCCAGAGGCAGAGCCGTGGTGCGCGCTGACCCTAACCAGGTGGCTGTGTGCTGGCCCTGGCACAGGTATCACTTTGTCTCACCCTTAAAAGGCGAGGCAGAGCCAAGCGTGGGGCTGCAGCCCTGTAGTCCCAGCAGGTGGGTCATTGTAAGTTCCAGGCCAGCCTCCGATACAAAATGAGGTCAAGACCAGCCTGAACTGTGCAGTGAGACCCTGTCTCCAAAAGGCAAGGCAGTGGTGTTGCCCCCCCCACACACACACACACGCCCATTAAACAGGAGAGAGTACAGCTTAGCAGCTTGGTGCTTGTCACCAGCTGGACTTTGAGGCTGGAGTGAGTGGGGAATTGGGGAGGGCGGTAGGTGGCACTGTGTTGGCTCAGGTCTCTGGAAGGAGGAGAGAGGATCAGTGGGGGGGGGGCAGGTGTGCAGCCTGGGGTCCAGCTGAGCAGGAAGGGCTGCGCTTGGGTGGGGTGGGAAGGAGAGTGACCAGGGCAGCCCACGCAGGGAGTGTGGGTTCTAGGCTGTGGCCGCACATTCCGAAGTCTAGCGCCAGGTGGAAGCCCTGCGCTGCAGCTGCAGTGTCCACGCGTGAGCCGCCAGCCGCATGTGGTGGCCCAAGTTCATTAACTCTTAGTTTTTAATGCCCTTCCTCAGCACAAGCACATCCCAGTGCTCTGTGGCTGCCTGTCGGTGGGGCTCCCCTCGGCCAGCACAGTAACACAGAAACCTGTGCTCTGGAAGTGGTGTCCTGTGGCCCTGGGAACTCCAGCTGCCTGTCACCTTGTCCCTGCAGGTTTTGGTGTCCAATGTGGGCACCTGGCTTTAGGGGTGGCAGGGCAGGGCAAGGGACAGAACCAGGCTGTCACGGACACAGCCCTTCCTGGACAGGAGGAGGTACCCTAGGATGGACGCTCCTGGTACAGGGGAAGGGCAGCCACTGAGAGGCTCTGGGGAGCTGGAGGACACTCTGCAGGCCTGACCAGTGATTCCAATCAGTTTCATTCTGTTTTCACTTTTTTTTTTTGGCGGACGTGCACTTATGCCTCTGGCCATCTCCCCAGCCCTGTTTTGATTGTGGGAATTGTAAGCATGCAGTGTCGTGGATCGGGCTCCCACCACCGGCTCCAGCTCCCCCTTCTGACATGGTCCTCCCTCCTCCCTTCTTTGTCCTGGGCTGTTTCAAAGCAAACCCATCCTCATGCGCATTGCCACCTGGCACTCCAGGAAGCCACGTCCAGCTGTCTAATTCTCTGATGGGAGCAAACCCCTCCCCTGGGCCATACCCCTCTACCTCCTTTGTGTCCCCCATGGGGGCAGTTGGGGGCAGCACACCTGAACCTCCGCTCCCCATCCAGAAAAGAGCTGGCCCGTGTTATCTGCCCGTGGTGGACTCGGCAGGACTGGATCACAGCTGGCACTGGTCTCAACTGGTGCACGAACAAGGGCCCCCTGGCTGTTTCTGAGCTCCTGAGGCTGGTCTAAAAGACAAGAGCCCCTCAGACACGGCCGGCACTGCCAGGCTCCTGCCCAGCCCGTGGACTTCTGCAGGCAGGAGGCCCTGCCGAGTGACTGCGCATCTCCACTGTACCCAGGTTCTCCCAGATGGTTCAGGATAAGCCCCTGCGCACATCCTGGCAGCGCAAGATGAAGGAGCGGCAGGAGCGGAAGCTGGCCAGGGACTTCGCCCGGCACCTGGAGGAGGAGAAGGCCCGTCGCCAGCAGGTGAGGCACTTTCTGGGCCAGGCTGTATGGCCAGAGTCCTGGAGCCACCTGCTCAGTCCGGTCCCTTTCCTGCGTCATGTGCCCAGAAGTTGGGACATCGGCTCCATTGGTCAGTGACACTGTCCCTGGGACCAAGGGATGGGCTTGCTGGTGGCCAATCCCTGGCCCACAGTCACTGGGGATAGTGGCTGCCACCGAATGCTGAGCCCTTATCTCACTTCCTTCGCAGCCCTGCTGCCCCCCGTGAGAGCTGCCTCCTGAGGCCCAGAGGTGCCTGCTGGCATCCCCAGGACCCAGGATTCAGGCTGCTTCCTCTTCCCCAGCCATCTGGGCTCTGGGCCTGCACCCTGGCTGCTCCTCATGGGGGGAGATGGAGGCAGAGCTCCCCTCGCTAGGGTGCTTCCTGAGGGAGCCACCTACCCCGATCACCCAGGCCCGCCCTCGGCTGCCTTCTGTGCTTACCCACTCATTTTCTTTTCTGTAGGCTGGGCATTGAACCCAGGTCCTTTGCACTTAGCTACACCCCAGGCTTTCTTTCATTTTCTGTATCGAAATATCACTAAATTTCCCAGGCTGGGATCAAACGTGAGATCCTCCTGCCTCTGCCTTGGCATGCTGGAGTACAGGCATGGGCCCACCCTGGTTAGAGGTGGAGCTCCCTCCACAGGGCCCCATGGGCACCAGGCCTGAGGCACAGGGGTCACTCCCTGTGGCTCCTCAGAGCTTCCCAGGCCACCATCCTGACACCCCCAAGCCTGACCAGGGGCTCCAGCCTCAGTTTCCCCTCCCTTTGTGTCCCCCATTGTGCTCCAGGAGAAGAAGCAGCGCCGGGCTGAGAACCTGAGACGCCGCCTGGAGAATGAGCGGAAGGCCGAGGTTGTGCAGGTGGTGAGTGTCTCTGCCAGCCTGGGGTGGGGCGTCCCTTCTGGGGGGAGGGGGGCAGGCAGCAGGCCTCACTAACGCTGCCAACCCCACCCCACCCCCAGATCCACAACCCCGCCAAACTCAAGCGGGTGAAGAAGAAGCAGCTGCGCTCCATTCAGAAGAGGGACACCCTCGTCCTGTTGCAGAAGCAGGCACCACGGCGGGGGGCGGCCGAGGCCTGAGCGCAGGATTCCTAGCTTCTTGGACACAGCCTGCTTGGGCCGCCCAGCGGCGGCCTCTGCCAGCACCAGCACTCAGCCCTGAGGACTCCTGGCCTCTGAGGATTCTGGAGGGTCCAGGACTGGGCCGTGGTGGTGCACACCTGTAACCCCAGGGAGGATCAGCTGACCCCTCTGTCCTTCCCAGTGCCTGCCGCCCAGTGCCCCCTGTGCCCGGGCCACAGGCCTGCTGGAAGGCAGTTCTCGCAGCACCTCACCCAGGAGTCTGGCTGCTCCCACCTGGCTCTGAAGAGTTGTGGTGGGGAGTAGGTTCCCTGCACCCTTTCTCACAGGGCTTCAGGGAGGTGTTTATTGAGCGCCTGGGGATGGAGGCCTCACAGAGAAGAGACAATAAACAAGTGACCCATGTGATGTGTTGGCAGTGCTGCAGGGAGGGACAGACTTGGGGCGACCACTTCCTCCTTGCCCACAGGGCTCCCCAGGCCCCACACAGTGGGAGGATGCCTGGGTGCCCCAAGGGTCCTGGGGTGGTAAGCGGCCAGGGGGGCAGCCGCACACGTAGGGCTCGGAGCTCCCCTGCGCTGTGAAGGAGCTGGGCGCAGGGCCTGGAAGGACAACCTTGAGGTTGGGCGGGCGGCAGATGTTCAGGTGGGTGCTGTGGTCAGGAGGCCATGCAGGGGGCGGGGTGGAGGCGGGGCAGAGCTTCCCGGCAGGTGCCCTGCCAGGTCCCAAGTGCCTCTCCCTGCTCACCACCTGGCCTGTGCTGCTCCGAGGGCGGCCTGGGGGGCAGACGTGACACACATTCAGACGTGGTACATGCCTGTCATCCCAGCACTCTGGGAGGCTGAAGTGGGTGGTCTAAAGCTGGAGCTTAACCTGCCCAGACCTAGCAGAACGAAAGGTCCAGCACTGCTCAGCGCAGAGGCCGTGGGTTCTGCACCAGTATTTGCTGCCCAGGCCCTGGAGACTCAAACATCCAAGATTGAAAGCGCTGCTTCGGCGAAGTTTATTTTCCCAAAGCAGAATCGCAGGGTGCTTGGGGTCGCAGTTTGCTGCGGGGGCTGAGCTAGCGCCCTACCCCTACCCGGAGGCCGAGCTGGGCATACTGTCGCTCCCCATCCCCCGGGAGCCCCGCAACCAGCGGAGCAGGGAGCAGGTCTGGCCGCTGGCTGGAGCCAGCGACAATGAGGAGGACGCCGAGGTGACTCCTGGGGAGGAGGAGCCGCGCCGGCGCCGGCGGGAACTGGGCTCGCAGTCCTCCACCAGCACGCTCTCTATCACAGCGCGCAGCGAGCGGCGCAGCTTGCGGCCCACGTCGGGGCAGGTGAGCACGTAGAGCAGCGGGTTGACCACGCTGTTAACAAAGGCCAGGCTGGTGACGAAGGGAAGTGCACGCCAGGCCAGCGGCCGCAGGGCGGGCACGGCATGCGCGTGCGCCTCGAGCAGGCTGAAGGCGTGGTAGGGGCCCCAGCAGAGCGCGAAGGCCGCCACCACCGCAGCCACCAGGCGAGCGAAGCGCCCGGGCCGGGGTCCGCCCTGGGGCCGGCGGCGCAGGCGCACGCTCAGCACCACGTGGCTGGCGGCAATGAAGCCCAGCGGCAGCACGAAGGCCAGCAGGAACTTGCTGACCGCCAGCGCCGTCTGCCGCGCACCACAAGTGGCGTCGCGGTCGCCGTCCGGTGCCAGCAGCAGCACGTTGTAGTAGCACATGGTGCGGCCATCGCGCCGCCGGATGGTGTCGCGGAACACGAAGTAGGGCACAGTGTTGAGCAGCGCCAGCGCCCACAGCACCGCACACACTCTGCGCGCCGCGGCCACGGAGCGGTGGTTCTGTGCCCACACGGGGCGCACCACGCGCACGCAGCGGTCCAGGCTGATGGCGCTGAGCAGGAAGCCGCTGGCGAACATGTTCAGGAAGAACACGGATGAGTGCAGCTTGCAAAAGGCCGTGCCCATCTCCCACGAGTGCCCCACGGCCAGGAAGTAGGTGAAGAATGGCAGCGAGGCCGAGGCCAGCAGGTCGGACAGGGCCAGGTGCAGCGCCCACGTGGTGACCACGGTCTGGCGCATGCGGCAGCCCACCACGAAGACAATGAGCCCGTTCTCAGCCAGGCCCAGCAGGGCCGCCAGCCCGTGCAGCAGCACCGAGGCGTGGTCCATGTAGCGCAGGCTGGAGTTGCTGTGGCTTCCCAGCTGGCTCATCTGCTCCAGGAGGGGGCACAGTGGCCGCAGGGTGGCGTTGGCCATGGCAGGGCCTGAGGACAGGGAAGGCACTGAGCGGGCGTGGGGAGCTTGGGGAGTGCAAGGCACCCACAGCCCTGGCCCGGCTCCACCTCCGCACCAGAGTGCACACACCAGAGCCCCTGGCTAGGAGTTTGGGGGCTCACTGGTGGTTGACCCACAGAAGCGCCAGGCAGGGCTCACTTCCCAGGCCCCAGAGCACAGAGCCACATGTGGCCTCAGTGGGCAGCACAGGACAGGAGGGGTCTGCCTCGCTCCTGCCACGCTGTCCGCAGCACTCCAGCAGCTGTGGTCCCGTAGAGCTGGCTGCCACTGGCGTGCAGACCACAGGGCTCCCTGACAGCAGGAGAGGAAATGCGATAAGGGCAGGAGGAACCCCCGCTCTGGGGCTCCAGCTCGCCCCACGGCTCCTCCCTGGCTGGCAGCTGGGCTGGGGACCCACCCTGCCAGTCCTGCACTCTCCCCTCCTTGGCTAAGATTGGTAAGGTGGGGCCCTGGTGCTAGAGTGGCAAAGCCAGCTGCACAGGGCTCAAGGAGGAGCTGGGAACGGGGGTAGGGGGTGCTGCCCGTCAGGCGGGGCTGGGCAGAATGGGGCGCAGGCTTAGGTGAGGCTGGACACACAGCATGCGGGGCCTCTGTGGGTGCTCTGTGTAGATGCCCCCTGTTCCCCCCTGATCGGACAAAGAAGCCCGGACCTCCCAGCACATTACAGATGGGACAGGAACTGCCTGAAGCACAGAGGTGATGGGGCAGAGGATCCTTCCGAATCAGGGCTGCCCAGCACGCAGGACTCATCCTCCTGAAGCCATCCAGAGAGGGGCCTGGAGCAGCAGCAGCCACTGCCCACACAGGTTCCTCAAGCTGGCATCTGCGAGGAGGCTGCTCCCCAGGGGCTGCCGCCGCCTGAGCTTCTAGGTTGGGAGCCTCATCCTCTCCTGGGGTGCATGCTGAGGGTGAGAGAGGACTGCCCAGTCCCGCCACAATTCCTTGTCTCTACTGTCCCCCTAAGCAAGTTTCATGGCTCCCGCCCAGGATGGTGCTGGCCCCCGTGGGGGTCTTGAGGAGTAGTTATGCTGTGTGCCGCCGGGTGCCAGGTGTTGCCACCAGCACTCTGCCTTGGCCAGGGCAGGGGACAGCAAAGAGCCAGGCACTGGAGCCTGGTCCAGGGCTGAGTCCCAGCTCCCCGTCCTTCTGCTGCAGTGACCCCTGCCACTCATGCATGTGCAAGCGTGATAGGACACTCGCCCCCCCGCCAGGCACCAGGTGAGTGCTGCAGAGTGTGGCCCTTCGCTCCTGTGATCTCTGCCCTGTGGCCGAACACCGCTCCAACCCTCTGCCCTGACAAAGCTGCACCCTCCCTGGGTCCTGACTGCCACCACCCGCTCACCTGGACTCTGGCCGGAGGCAGGCAGCTCAGTGGCGGCGGCAGCAGAGACAGGAGAGGGGACCGCGAGCAGTGGAGGAAATGCTCAGCTGGAGTGTGCGTGCATGTGTGTGCGTGTGTGTGTGTGTGTGTGTGTGTGCTCATGGGCGGGGACAGCGAGGGAGAGCCCTCCCAGATGTGCAGGGAGCCTGCGAGGCAGGCTTTCCCGCCAGGAGACTGTGCACAGGACATCTTTGTGTGCAGGGCCTGAATCGCGTGTGCCACAAGGTGACTCCAAACAGATGGAGGAGGGCGCCTGCACCTGCGTCCACCCCTGACCCTCCCTGCCCAGGTCCCCATCCTCCTATCCCAAAGGCCTGCAGGACACAGGGAGGCATGGAGCGTGCCTGGATCACACGAGGCTCCTGCACCTGGTGGGCTTCTGAGGCAGCCTCTTGCTGGGCGTGGTGTTGCCCATCTGAAATGGCAGTAATTTGGGAGGCTAAAACAGCAAGATTTCAAGTTCAAAGCCAGCCTTGGAAACAGACTCCTCTCAAAATAAAAAGGGCTGGACATGTAGCTTAGTGCTACCAGGGCTCAATCCCCAGGACGGGGTGGGGGGAGGTTTTTAATTTAAATAAAAAGAAGAGCAAAGTCAGTTTCATCTCCAACAGGGGAAAAAAGAACGTGGGTGCTCCTGTGAGACCTAGCGAGGGGAGGTCATGCCCAGTCATCCCCCTTCTTCCCAGGGTTCTGAGCATGAGGGACACCCCTCCCCTGAAGCCCAACCCAGAGCAGACTCTAGGAAAGCAGGGAGAAGCCCAGCACGAGTAGGGGCACAACCCCAGGGTCCCAGGTGCCTTGAACTTGCGCTGATGCACCTGTCGGGGTCCTTACCAGAGTGAGAGGCGTCCTGACCGCCAGCGATGGGAACAGGAGGGCTCAGCCACCAAGACACATGCCTGACTTGTGGCCAAGACCAGGCCACACAGGCACTGGACCCAGGTAGCCACTCACAGAGGCTGAAGGCGAAGCTCAAGGTCCTTATGCTGCTGAGTCCCAGCCCAAAAGTGCAGGGCTGGACAAAGCTCTCTGGGCAAGAATGAGCCCTGCCCTGATAGGTCTGGACGGAGGGCACGGCCCTCCCTCGGCCCCAGGAGGATCCAGTGAGAGCCCTTCCTCCTGAGGCTCCGCTGGGTCCTTCTTCCTGCCTGTATCTGCTGCCCAGAGTGGGGCCTTTCCCAGCCCTCCCTGAGGACCACTCCGCGCTAAACAAAACAGTAGCCAAGTTTTCCAGATCATCCAAATAATCCAAACAAGGAATTCTGGGACAGTGGGCCCCAGGTGCTCTTTTGGAGACGCAAAGGGCACCAGCCCTTCTTCCTGGAAGCCCTGTGTCTCTGGCTCCAGGCTGTGAGGCCTGCAGGGTTCCTTCCTGGGCTTTGGGAACTAGGAGCCTGAGGGGCTGGGCCTGGGGCAGGGTCACTGGTGGGGGACGGGGCAGAAGCCTGATGGCCAGGGGCAGGGTGGGGAAGAGGCCACCAGCCATCCCCAGGCTGCACTGAGCTCAGTGCCCACGAGGGTGGCCGGCCAGGCAGGTTCTGCCAGGGCGGGCATCGCAGGACACTTGGCACTGCAGGGTTCCTGCAAGCTGGTGCAAAGCCCTCTGCAGATGCACGGCCTCCTGACCCGAGGGGACTGGAGAGGAGGAGCCTGTCTGTGCCAGGCCTAGATCCCTGGAGTAGGAGCTCAGGGTCCCCCAGGCTCCAGCCAGGAAGTCACAAAGGAGCAGGGCTGTTCCTCCCTGGGCAACAGTGGTGTCACCCAAGGCCCTGGCGCACCCCACACTTTGCAGGGTGGAGGGGACAGACCCAGGGTCCTTCCTTCCTATGGGGTCGCTTCACGGATGCCTGCTGATGAGGAAATGAGGTGCAGCAGGAAGCGACCGAGGGCTGTGCACTGCACAGGCGGCCTCGGATTCGACCCCGAGAGCCCAGCAGAACCCCCTCCCTGGCCAGGCCCAGCCTCACCTTCACCTCCCTTCACCTCTCCCTGGTCACAGCCTATGTCACTGTGTGGCCACCCTGCACCAGCAGGCAGTCTGTGTGTCCTTGTTTGTGCTGTTTGCTTTACGCTCTTACCTTGGCCTCTTAGTGAACGCNTAACCCTGCTTCAAAACCCCCTCTGGATGCCTGTGCGGATTCTCTAAGAAAGGCCCTGCCTCTGGCGCTACCTCCTCCTGGCCACGCCACTTTATGCCTGTGTCCCCACATCCTCCCATGTTCCCTCTGCCTTGGTACTACACCATACACCCCAGGCTGGGGCCACGGCCAATCGTGGGCTGAGTCAGAGCCCCAACATGGGACAGTGACATCCCTTGGGGCATGAGGTGACCAGACGACCAGGCCTGGGACCACTACAGCACTCAGGGATGCCACAGCTGCCCACCCAGGAGCAAGGGTGCCCGACAAAGGACCCTTTGGGCCCCTCTCTCCTGGCCTCACACCGGGAACTTGGGCTAGGAACTCTGTAATGTGGAACCTGAGAGCTGAGTAGGAAGGGGTTGTGAGACCCCTGGCTGCACGAGCCCCTGGCCTTGCTCATGCATCTGGGAGCCAGTTTGAGTCAGCTTGTGCCCCAGCAGCCCACAGTCCTCCCAGCGGGGCTCCGAGGCCGCCACAGCCTGCAGGAGGTAGGGGCGGGAGGTGCCCTCCCGGGGCTGCGTGGAGCCTACCCAGGAGACTGTGCTAGCCTGCGGCACAGGGCTGCTGGGGGCCCCAGTCAGCTCAGAGGACAGCGATGCAGGGCCTGGTCAGCCCTAGGCCCAGCACAGTAGTGTGCGTGCTCCTCGGTCTAGAAAGGACGGCATGCCACCATCCCCAGGGGCGAGCTGGGCACACTTCGGGCCATGTGGCTTAGGTTCTCTGTAGGCAGGTTCCATTCTGTACGCCTGGCCTGCCCCCCAGTCTGGCTCTAAATCCCTGCCCACGCTGGTATGGTGGCGCAGGCCCAGCACATGGAAGGCTGAGGTAGGACTGCTGTGGGTCTGCGCTCCACAGTGAGCTCAAGGCCAGCCCAAGCTGCATAGTATCGCAAACAAATAATCGCTGGCTGGGCCAGCCAGACAGCTCAGTGGACTAAAGTGCCTGCTCAGGCAGATGCAGGGACGAGGGTTTGATCCCTGGAGTGCCATGCCGACCCTAACCACAGGGCGCATTGAGACGGCATAGTGGCACACACCTGTAACCCCAGTGCTCGGGAGGCTGACAGCAGGAGGATCACTGTGTGTCTCATCTGTGCAGTGAGACACTACCAAATAGCACTGTCCTGGGGGTACCACCAGGGTCACTCTGGGGCTTGCTCTTTTTTTAAATACAAGACTGGGTATTTGCATTGTTTTCTAGTGTGCTCCTGTTGGTAGGAGTGTAGCCTGTGCAACTCCTGTGGGAATCAGTGGGCCTGGAGGTCCCAGCTGACCAGCCAGTCCCCTCTGGGGTGTTTACCCCCCAAATCACAAGCATCTGCCACAGTAGCATGCACCCGTTTATAGGTGCAGCTTGAATAGCTAAGCTTTGGAAACAGCCGAACCCCCACCAACTGGTGAGCCGATGACGAAACTGTTGTTTCTTAATACAACGGAGCCCCGCTCTGTCATAAGGGACACACGCGAGCCATTTCTAGGAACACGGATGTGCTGCGAGTCCACACTCCTCCCAAGCGAAACAAATCAGACGTGTGTGTAAACAGCTCGCTGCTTCTGCAGTGTGAGGAGCCTCAAGTGTAAGGAAGGACCGGAATGCGTAACAGCTACTGCGAAGTGGGCAGAAATGGTATTTGGGAAGGGGAACAAGGCGGGGCTGGGGGAGAAGCACAGGAAAAACAGAAAAGGAGAACTATGGCGCTGTAAATAAACACGAGCTTGGGTCAGCGAGACAGCGCAGCAGACTAAGGTGCCCGCTTAGGCAAGCTTAGCCAGGCGCAGGGCCCACCATTCGACCCCTGGCACCACGTGACAGGGCGGGCTGAGCTGGCCACGCGCGCGCGCACGCGCACACACACACGTGCACACACACGCTCCCTAACCGGAGGCTTGATGGGTCTGATCCCCTCTGGAAGGAGACGCAGCAGTCCTTGGACACCAAGCACAGGTCTGGGCAGAACCGGCGTGCGGCCGCTGACTCACCAGCTGCCTGCTGCCCTCCCACGCCCAGAGGGGCTCTGGCGGCCCCAGGCCCGGACCCTCAAGGCCCCCACAGGCCCCGCGCCGGCTGCTGCCCCGTCTCCGGGCTCACTGCTGCTTGGAAGACTGTGTTGTGCTCTCCCTTGGACGTCCAGCAGTGAGCAGGGCAGAGGCCGGGCCTACCGTCTGCAACACAAGAATGCCCCTCGCGGCTCGGCACTCCTGGCACAAGTGTGTGCAGCTGACAGGGGCTTGCTGTACAGTCCAGGTTGGTCTTGAACTTGTGGCTGTCCTGCCTCAGCCTCCCTAGGGCCGGGACTGCAGGCCTGTGCCACTGCAGCTGGCATGGGGTTCTGTCACTGATGTTTACATCACAAGTGGGGAAGACACCTCATTCCAAGGGCTCTGCATCCAGGACAAATGGTAACCCGTGGACAAGCTCCTTGAGGCACTGGGTCCCCACGGTCACCAAAACTCTCCAAACTGGCCCCTTCCTGGACTCTCCAGCTTGGTCTGCCTACATGGTGGGAAACACCTCAAGCAGCCGAGTCAGCCCATGTGGCCGACGGCAAACCACCCACAACGGTGACAGGAAGCAACGCTCTCAGGGCCACCAGGCTCTTTTCCTGCCTCTGCGGCAGCCAAGCCCAGGGGTCCTGCTCCACAACCAGGCAGCGCCCACATCCCTTCCTGTGGGGGCACAGAGGCCGGTGCTGGCAGAGAGGGAGGGACTTCAGAGCTGCAACACAAGACCCTGTGGCAGGCAGGCAGGTGCCATCCGGGACTCCCCAGTGACCTTACAGGAGAGCGGCACTGCCATCCCCAGGAAGAGCACATAGCTGGCTGCCAGGTCGGCTGACGCTGGGGCACGTGCCCACGTCACTGGACCTCACGCAGGCCAGCAGGATAGCAGCCCCTGGGAAGTGAAACAGCCTTCTATTCTGGGCACTTCCACAGAAGCCCGGGACCGGAAGCTCTGCTCCCAGGCGCACGGGAGCTGCCAAGACCGGGAGTCCAGGTCAGGGCTGGAGCGGCCGGGTACCTCGGGCTGGGGCACACGCGGAGTGAGGGGAGAGCGCACCGCCCAGGAGCGGGCGGCCACGGCCGCGTGTTCACCAGCCTCGGGCTGAGGGCACCGGGGGTTCCAGGTTCCCACCCAGCCCGGCCTAGAGGAGGCCCCAGGCTTACGCGAAGGCAAAGCTCCCCCTGGGGAACCCAGCTGGCTGAATTCAAAAGGACCGTGATCCAATGACCCCCAAGCTCCCAGCAGAAGCAAATGCGTGTGTGAACGGAACTTGCTTCAGGGGGAGGCTTCCGCTGAGGCCAGAGGCCAGATCTGCGAGTTCAAACCCAGGCTGGGCAACTTGGTGACTCAACACTAGCTTGTTTCAAAAGCAGAAAGCCAATCAGGAGCCAGGCACGTGGCATGCAGGTCCACAGGCTCTGCACCCACCTTACTTGCCTAGAGCCACCTGCTCCACTCTTGTGGAAGGCACAGCTGACCAGGCTGCATCCCCCGTGGACACCCAGCCCCAGCCGCCATGGCCCGTCTTCCTGACCCCAGCCACTCCTCTTGGGGCGACGCCAGGCCAGGCTCGACCCTGTCAACACAAGCACGGCAGCCCAGCCAGGTCCACAACGAGGCCCACCAACAATACCCAGAGGCCACTGTGCATTTCCTTTTTTTAATGAAACTAAATCACTGCTTACAAAACCTGCAGGACCCGAGCCCACGGGCCGGGGCCTTGTGGATGGGGAGGTCCACACTGCCTCGGCCCGACGGCCGCCCCTGACAGAGTGAAAAGACTTGAGTGTCCCACCCAAACTGCCCCTGCTGCCCGCCCCACCCTAACTACCCCCTGCCGAGAAGCCCAGCCAGGTGGCGCTGCTACAGGCTGTAGAACTTGAGGCTGCGGTCCATGCCCGTGGATGCCAGGAACTTGGCATGGTGCCCAAAGGCCACACCCGTGGTCAGGCCACTGTGCTCTGCAGAGGCAAGTGGCAGTGTGAGACTCGGGCACCAGCCGGTGCCCATAAGCCTGCAGCTGTGCCCACCCCTAGGCAGCTCTAGCAGGAAGCTGGAGGCCCTTGGAGCCTGGGCTTCTGGGCCACACAGGGGGACAAGCAGACAAGGCTGTGGCAACGTGGGCAATGCCGGGGCATCCTGGGGCTATCCGTGAAGCCTCCTGCATGCCCCAACTGTCACTGCACAGAAAGCCCAGCTCATGAGCTGCACAACAAGGGCCCCATCCTGTGGCCCGGCCATGGCTTTCTGCCACGCCCAAGGACAACACCCTGTCAGGACAGCACCGGCCTGCAGCACCAAGAGGCAGCAGCTCATCGCTGAGGGAAGCTGGGGGCAGCCTTGGCTGGACCGGGGTGAGCTCAGAGCCCAGGTCCTAACCAGTCCTAGCCTGCTCCCTGAGCCTTCTTCACATGCAACTCAAGTAAGAATCCGGGCCACATGACAGCCACGGCATGGCCACCCTCTCAAGCCCAGGGCTCCCTGTCCCCCGCTGGCAGCGGGCCCGGCACTACCTGTGAAGTGCAGGATCTCCGCCCACTGCTTGCAGATGTAGACCTGCACGTCTGTACCCCCCAGCGCCAGGTAAGTGCCGCTCTGGTCGAAGAGCAAGGACTTCACCTGGCAAAGCAGAGAGAGGCAGTCACGCTATGGGGACAGCAGAGGCAAGGCCCCGGGGACAGTGCAGGAGCCTACCTCAAAGTTGTTGTCCAGCTGCAGCGTCTTGAAGTTCTTCAGTTTGCGCAAGTCCCAGAGTTTCACGGAGGAGTCGTCAGCCGCTGTGGCCAGGTAGTAGCCATTCTCCGAGAAGGCAATGCTGGTGATGGGGCCCGAGTGGCCAGGGAAGTTGGCCACATTGGTGCGCTCCTACCAGGTGGCAGTGCAGGCACCGGTCACGGGGGAAGCGGCCCAGCGCCTGCCCCAGGACGGGTGGCTGTGGCACGGAGGGCCTGCACCGCGTCCGTGCAGAACCCGGCCCCGCCCACCCTGGCGCCCAGGCCAGAGGTGCCGCCTCTACCTTCAGGTCCCAGATCTTGATCTGGGAGTCCATGGTTCCTGTTCCAAAGATGAGCCCATCGGGGTGGAACTGTGCACAGGTGAGAGCTGCGGAAAGACGCTGCCGTGAGCGCCTGCGGGGCCAAGAGGGGCAGCTCCCACTACGCCAGCACGGCCCGGCTGGGCACCAGGACGCAACAGCACTCACAGCAGCCCGAGGTCTCGTCCGTCACCTTGGTGAGCACACGTCCCGTCTGGATGTCCGAGAAGGCCCAGTACTGCGCAGGGAAGACGGAGAGTCAGCGAGGCGGTATAGCTGGGGCTATACAACCCGCACCCACACCCGCCAGCTCCCTGGTGGCAGCCGCACCTGGTCGTCCGACGAGCTCAGGAGGTAGTCGCCAGTGGCATGGAGGCTCAGGCCTGTCACGGCACTCTCATGGGCTCGTACCACCTGGACGCAGGAGGTGTTCGGGACTGACCAGATCCTGATAGTGGCGTCTGGGGAGGCTGAGAACACCAGCTCCTGAAACGAGAGCCCAGCGGGAACCTATCAGACAGGAGGGAAGGGGCTGCCACGTCTGCAGCAGCTGTTTCTCCCCAGTGGGCCGCAGGGGACACTAAGGGCCAGGCTGAGTGCACAGCAGGTAGACGCGCCACCTAGTGGGGGAAACGTGAGCTGCAACACACACGCCCACTGCGCCGAACGGGCCAGCAGGGGCCAGCAGAGAGGGAGAGCACTCCTGGGCTCCAGCCCTACTCTTGCACTCCAGGGAAAATGGCTTTGCCGGACGCTGGCACGGAGCAGAACTGCCAGGGCCGGATGCGTGAGCTGTGTGGGGCAGGGCGGTAAAATCCCTGACATCCACCTGGGGTCAGGAGGCCGTCATGGGAGACAAAGTATGGGCACCAGGAAAACCAGGAAATAGTGGTTTCACTCCCAACGATGCCACCCAGGAGGCGGCTCCTCACTTCCGGAAGCCAGGGAAGGCAGCTGTCCCGGGAGATGCTCTCCTCCCTGAGCGCCCTCCTCCAAGGACGCGGACACCCGTGTCGCCACCTGCCTCAGGGAGCTGGTAACGGGCACCAAGGAGCTTTACTCTGCGCTGGGCGACATCATCATTTCCCCACATCTTTCCCAGGCAGGTTCTTGTGTAGCTCAGGCTGCCTTGAACTCATTACGCAGCCCAGGGTGGACTCAAATTCAGCGATTCTCCTGCCTCAGCCTCCCAAGAGCTGGATTACCAGGGGGCGCCATCTCGCCAGCCTGTGGTTTATGCTATGAACATTAAGATTGTCCCCCTGATGGAAAATCCACCCAGGACCCCTCCTGTCTCTCTGGAGCTACTCCTACTCCCCTCCACTGTATTTCTGCTCCACAATAAACTTTCCCACTTAAAGAAAAAAAAAAAAAAAACACAGGGCCGGGGAGATGGCTCAGTGAAATAAGCACTTCCCTGAACAGCGCAAGGGCCTGAGTTCAATCCCCGGTTCTGCCAAAAAACACAAAAACAAAAACATTTGCCCCAACATAAAGTATTTCAAGGAAAGGGTGCTTTTGTCTCGTTTCCTTCCGCCCCTTGCCGGAAGTGTGTTGCAGAGGGACCCTAACAGGACATGCCTAACTTCAAACAGTCCCATGTATGCCTGTACCAGGATAGGACAGGCCGGAAGTGGGGACCAGGACTGGCCAGAGCTCTCACCTGAGATGGGTGGAACACCACACTGGTGACCTTCTTGGTGTGGCCTTTGAGGGTGGCCAGGATCTGCTCAGAGCTCTTATCAAAGACGACCACATTCTTATCCGCCCCGCCTGGAGGAGACCCCGAGGAGACAGGTCTGAGCCTGGGTCCCCAGCTCCAGGCATCGGAGAGGGTGGAGCGCCCCCGGCCCCACCTCACCGGTGAGGATCTTGTTGGTATCCGAGGGGCAGAGGTCCAGGGCGAGGATCCCAGGGATGCTGGCACTGTGCAGCCCCTTTGCAGAGAGAGGTGCAGCAAAGCTGATCAACAGCCCTGGGGCCAGGCCACAGCTGGCCTAGAGACCCCTCAGGGCTCTGTGGCAAACCAGAGCTGGGGCGTAAGAGCATCCCTAACAACTCAGCGGGCACAGAGCACCCCACGCTCACCACGTGCGAGGCCACCTGGCGGTACTTGCTGAGCTCTTCCGGCTTCACCAGTTCCTCAGGCACAGTCTTTCCTCTCTGGAATGCAAAGCCCCCACCCGAAAGCAGCAATGAGCTCCAGTCCAGCCAGCCCTTCCCAAAGGACCAGCATCTCGAACCCCAGAACTCCAGAGTGGGACCCACCTTCTTCCGCTCTGTGGTGAGCACCGTGGCCTTGTCTTGCAGCTGGAAAGACAGGAGGGCTCAGTGCGAGGCCCAGGTCACCAGCACACCCGGAATGCCCTCTTGGCCAGGCGCTGCGCTGGTCACCTTCACCTCTACATCAACCTCAGGAGCTGCCTCTGCCTTAACTCACAGCTGAGGAAACCAAGCCCCCACCCAGGTGACACCAACTACCCAGCCTTGACTAAGAGCCTGCATTCCACACACAGCCCTCAGGAGCTCTCAGCCTATGCCGTGATGCGCGAGCCCTGGCTGTGTCCCTCAAAACAGAGCAACCGGTACCAGACAGTGAAAACCCACACAGAGTTCCATGACAATGAGAGCTCAGAGCCACACTCCCAGCAATCAACTTTCCCAGGAACGCCTGGGCCCGGGGACTCGGCATTTACATCCCCAGCAGGCATGTCAAAGCCGCCAGATGAGCACGATGTACCTTCTGGATGATCTCGGGCGTCATTCCCACCAGCTCACCCAGGTCCATGGGCTCGCCTGCTCCCTGTGGAGTGAAGAGGGGAGGTTGTGAGGCGAGAACATCAGACACCTCGGAAGGAGGGCCAGAGCTGGGAGGCATGGTGCACGCCTGCGTGCCAGCGCTCTGAGAGGCTAAGGGGTGAGGATGCCAAGTGCCAGTCCAGCCTGGGCAGCTCAGTGATCTAGCGAAGCCCTGCTTCATGACATAAAACCCTAAGTCAGGGCTGGGTCTGTGATGCAAAAACAAGGGCAACTGTAGCAAACCAACAGCACACTACAGATGGAGGGAACACTCACTCACCACGACACTTGGCTGAGAGCTGGGCACGGCCTGCGGCACAATGAGGCCAGCCTGGGGTTTCAGAGTTGCCAGAGCTAGAAGAAAAGGAGTGGTGAAGGAGAGGGCAGGAAGCCAGGTTGCCCAGTGTGGGGCAGGGGCAAGGCGCACCTTCTCTGGCAGCGGTGACCTCCTTGGTGAGCCGGGCGATGACACGGCAGGCAGCATCGTGCTGGTACAGGGCGTGGGACAGCTCCTGGCGGGTCGTCTGCAGCTGCTGGCGCAGGGTGAAGCTGTGCAGCATCACGGCATCCTGTGCGAAAGACCCCACTGAGGGCGGGTGGACAGTGCAGGGGAACCAGCCCAAGGGGGCACTGTCCTCCAGTGCCAAGGGCCATGGTGACTGGCACAACCAGCAGTCCCGCCCCCACACCAAGGGTGGGCCCAGATGGCAGGCTCCGGCTCTCTCCCAACCCCTCGACGCCACAGACACAAGTGCGAGCAGCACGGCTCTCAGACACAAGAGGCAAGTCCCTGCGTCACAGCCCCATTCTACCCTCCTCCCCACTGAGCCTGAGCAATGGAAACCAGCATCGAGAGCAAGCAGCATGACCAAGTCACACAGTCAGAAGCACTAGCTCGGCCAGGAGCCCAGGGCTTCACAAATGAACAACCAGCACCCGCCGTGCCAGCAGCACCAGAGGCCTGGAGCAAAGGGCAACAGCTCGTGGGGAGAGGGCTGGTGGGGCACAGAGGAGTCCCTAGGCTCTGTGGCAGCAGAAAAAGGCAGGGACGGAAGGCAGGAGGGAAGAAGCCCCACTCTCCCAGGAGCTCACCCACTCATCCTGCAGGGCTTTCAGAATGGCTGGGATGCTGGTGGCCGAGGGAGGCTTGGGCCGAATGGGGTGGGCGACTGTGGAGACAGGGAGGCCGCGTGAAGAGCTGCAGCAGGGCACCCCAGCCCACCCTGAGGCGGGCCAGCACCTTTGATGTCAATGAGCTGCTCCTCAGACAGCGGCTGGTTGTTGATGGGGTCCGTCCCATTCTCCGCGATGTACTTCTCGATGAGCCGCCGCTCGTACACGTGATTGGACACCGGGGACACACACGGGTGCTCCGGCACCTCGTTGGAGACTGCAGCGAGAAACAGGTGTGCGGTCTGGGTGCGGAACTGGAGTCCGGCCCGCACTGGCCGACCCGAGGAGACCGGGCGTCGGCAGGCCGCGGCGACAAGGCACTGGCCCCGAATGCTTCCCAGCTGCTCAAAGGGCTTCTCCCCTTCCTCCTGACAGTCAGCAATCTCTGCTCCCAGCCGACCTGCCACCCACCTCCAGAGCAGTCAACAACCCCCGCGGCCCAAACTGGGGGCAAAGCTGGCAGCCAGGCACGGGAGGAGCTAAGGGGGCAGCACCTGCGGGCGGGCGCGGGAGCCACGCAGCGGATGCAGCCGCACGGTCCCGCTCCCCGCCCGCACCTTTCGCCGCACCCTATCCTCCGGGGCCGGGATCCTTATCTACACCCCCTCAAGGGTTCTGAGAAGGGCGAAGCGAGATCACAGGTCTGGGGGCGCTCAGTCACACAGCACGGCCCGGCCGCCGGCCCTGTCGCCGCGGCGCGGCCTCTGCAGACTGCGAGAACTCTTGACGACCCGGGGACCTCGCTAACACCGCGCGCACACCGGTGTCTGCAGACGGGGAAACTGAGGCCCGAACTTCGACCACAAGGCGGATCGATGGGAGGCGGGTCCTGGACAAGTTTCCGGGTCTGCGACAGAGAGAACCTCGCCCCCTGTACCGACTGTCTCTGTCGACACCGGCTCGCTGGAAACCGTGCCCACGACCCGACCGCCCGCCACCGGCCGCGGCGGCACTCACTGGAGCAGATCAGGGACATGGCGCCGGCGCCGCGCGCCCTGCCGCCTCAGGCTGGGCTCCGGGACACGATCCTGCCCTCCGCCGGCCACTTCCGGCTCCCCGTGGCTTCCGGGGCGCTCCGCGGTAAAAGGGGGCGGCCCTCGAGCAGATTCCGCACAGCGCTTCACGTGCGAGGGCGGCCGGCGGCGCCTCCGACCCCAGCGCCCAACGGAACCTGCGCTTTCCCACAATGCACCCCGGCCGGAAACGGCCTGCTAGGGGCGCTCGGCTTTCTCCGGTCAGACTCGGCTACTTCCGTAAAGACGGAAGGCGGGAAGGAGCGCAAAGCGGCCCTCCCTTGTTGCCTGGGGAACGCGAAGCCAAAACTGCTGGCCCTGGCGCGTTCTGAGAGTGGCGCTGTTCAGTACCTGACACTGAGGCTTTGAAACTGATGTGCTCCACTATATACTATGCATATTATATAATACTATAATCTCAGTCATTAGGAACTCAGAAACAGAAATTACAATGCTGTTAGCAGAGGCTGGGCCAATGGAGGTGGGACGTGTTGGTCAGAAGACACGTTTTGGTGAGATAAGAGGGAAAAGTTCCAGAGATCTATTGTACAGTATGGTGATTATAACTAATAACAATGTACCATAGTATGTTTTAAAAATTATTGAGACTTGCCGTGCTGGCCCGGCGCACGGGGCACGCCGCGCCCGCGATTGAGCCTGGGCGTGTTGGTGTGCGCCTGTGGTCCCAGCGCGTGGGAGGCTGAAAACAGGATCAGTACGATGTCGCGGTGTAGCGCGACCCTGTGGACCGTGTATTAAATACATAATAAATAAACTAATAAATAAATAGTTGAGGCTACACAGATAAATACCAAGTATGGGAGGCTAACGTACATGTTCATTAGCCCAATTTAGCATTCCTCTGAGCATGTCACGTCAAAATGCCATGACGCACAGGATAAATACATAAAAATTGTTGTTAACTAAAATTTTTAAAGGCAGTAAACAAAGAACTCCAGGTTGGATCCAAATGAGTAGAACAAATAAATGTAAAAGCAGGCGATAATGAACATATATGAGAATATATAAGAACTAGCCCGGCGTGGCGGAGCGTGCCCATCATCCCAGAACACAGGAGCAACCCTTGAGCCTGAGGCCACTGTGGACTACACAGGGACGCCCTGCCTCAACGACACAAAGCAAGGATATATAGGAACACATATAAACATAGACAAGAATATGCAAATCAAACACATATAAGAATACAGTATAGGTATATAACTTAGATATAAATGTAATCTTTTATCCTTCTGTGCTTGGTGCAGGGTGTTCAGGGTCTCACTACACAGATCGGACTCACGGCGATTCTCCTGTTTGCAGCTTTCCAGGCGCTGGGATTGCAGGGGCGCGCTGCCACGCCCAGTCTCAGTCACTGATTCAGCATGCCCCACACGGAGGATCAAAGCCTGGCGACAGCGCTCTACCTAAGCAGGGGCTGTAGGCTGCTGAGCTATAAAATAATCTTATAACAATGAAATATGTTATATTAGCCACAGAGAGTTTTCCAAATAATTTCAATCTTATACAGCCCTCAACATTTCTGAGAGGCCAGTATTAATTTGGTACCAAGATATAGTCACAGGGGCTGGTGAGATGGCTCAGTGGTCTAAAGCACCTACTTAGAACAAGTTTAGCAAAGC
>NDGN011487728.1:0-12641 GCA_002564285.1 Tympanoctomys barrerae
CTGGACTTATGTGTAAACATAAGAATTATACAATTCTTTATGCTTATTTTTAAAATATATTTTTATTTTTCAAAAAAAACCCAAAGTGTGTTCTCTGGCCATGATTAAATTAAATTAGAAATCAATGATTAGAAATAACTCTGAAAAATCTCTGAATTCTCTAGAACCAAATAGTACCCTCTGTGTTTCATTTAATTTTTATTTTTTGGTACTGGGGATCAAACTTGGGTCCTTGCACTTACCAAGCAGGTGTTTATATTGTTGAGCTATCTCCCCAGCCCTACACACTTGTGTTTCGAATCTAGTGAAAGAGATTAAGTCATTTTTTTTCTTCAGTTTAGAATTTGTGTGATAAAACAGGAAAAAACACCAGAATGATTTAGATTCAGTCTTGTCTCCCCAGGGAAAAAGGCAGGAACATTTGACCCTCAGTAGCTTTCATTGCTCATGATAGGAGAAAGTCTTAGATTTAGAGAAAGAGAGGTCTCATCCTAATGATAATAATCTTTTGCACATTGAAAATAAACTCAACCTATACAGAAGAAAAAGATGCCTCAAAATTTCCAAGCACTTCCATTTAATATTTGAAGACAAATATATTTATATTAGCTATGAAATTAATAGATGGTTATTTAGCTAATAGTTTTCAAGTAGCATATTTTGAAGGATTTTCTTACAAAATAAAAACATAAAAATGCTTTATAGGTAATGTGGTGTACCTCAGGTTTTCTTTTCTTTTCTTTTTCTTCAGAACAGGGGATGAACTCAGGCCCTTGTGCTTTGCCAGGCAAGTGCTTATTCTATTGAGAGATCTCCCCGGCCCCTACTTCAGGTTTTCTTTAGAGAATGAATAAGGATATTTAAGGTGAAATGAATGCTAGTTATCTGTTCATATGGTATTTAGAAGAAGATTTTCTTTGAAATGTGGCAAATATTCTTACTGGTGATGTATTTTATTTTGTGAAAGTGGTCTCAGCAGTGTTTCTAGCCTCACCTTTTTTCCCTCAGGACTTTGGTACTCCTCCTGACAAGAGGAGTCTGAGTTCCTTCCCCAGATCAGTTGTGGTTTTAGTTACTTCCTTCTGAGGAGTGTGTTGTGCTGGAAATAGTATTGTGTGACTTTCAAGGCCAGGTGCCATGGTGAGCAATAGAGTTCCTTAGCTTTTCTTCTTTAGGATGCTTACACTATAATGTGGGTCTCTATTAGAGAGATGAAGGAATATTCTTATGTGGGGAGAAGCTGAGGAGTTCAGTGCATAGGCAACAACCCCTCAACATGGTAATGAGGGAACTTTCAGGTGAGGCCAGGTGTCGCCTTCAAGTCCCCTATTCATGGATCTACATCTTGTGGACTAAGGTCAAGTTGTCCCACTGTGTCTATCCAGTTTCCATCCCATAGAATTCATGGTATTTTGTGCCACTAAGCCTTAGGGTGACATACCATACAATGGTAGTTATAGAAACAGCAGTATCCTTTTACTTACCTATTTATTTAACTCATTTTATTAAATGAGTTTTATTATATATATATATTTTTTTTTTTCTTTTTCTTTTTCAGAACCGGGAATTGAACTCAGGTCCTTGTGCTTGCCAGGCAAGCACTTACTCTAATGAGCCATCTACCTGGCCCAATAAATTGATTTTAATTTCATGTTCTTTATAGAAAATCTTGTATTTTGATCTGTAGACTCAATAAGATTTACACCTTGTCTTTGTAAAATATTTCTGCACAGTAGTTTCATATGTGGTTGCACTGGTGTAACAGTATAGTTCCATGAATAGAGAAATATTATACATGTATGTCAGAAAAGACCATCATAGTTCATGGACTAGCTGATCAGGAATCTCATGGATAAGTCCCAATATACTACTCCATTTTGCCAACAGGGACTTGGAGCCAAGGTGAAGAGGTTCAGCATCCCAGAGCTACTGTGCAGCCTTTGTGTGAACAAAGGCAAGATCTGTAACTTCACTGAGACTTGGTTTCCTCATCCGTCCTCTGGGGGTCATCACAGCACCAAACTGCAATGAATGCGTGAACTGAGGCCCATGTCAGACACCCAATACATGCTAGCTGTTACCTAGGGTTAGGTATATAAACTCTGTCCATTCAAATATATGCCTTTTTGTGTTACTTTAACTTCCAAGTCTGGAAAATTACCCCCCATCAATCCACTTCTGGGCAGAACTTGCAAAGCTGTCTTTTACAGGAACTTACTGTGGCTATTAATTGGGGTGACTTCCTAGAGACAGTCTGACATTACTGTTGTGCCTTCTGCAACCTGTAGAGGAGAGTAAACTGTCCCAGAAAGCTCTGGAGGAAGCTACTGGCCCCAGGTGAGTTGACTTGCATCTTCATGAATTTCAAGTTGAAATACTTCTGTGGCTTGTGTCTCTAACAGACATAACTCTGTAGGGCAATAATTTCCCATAGAACTTTTGAGACATTCCACTGTTTGTTTTGGAAAGCAGTTAGGGTAAAATAAAATCCAAAGATTTGCTTCCCCTCTGACAGTTTGGCTGGGTTGACTCAATGGCACTCACTTTGGGGACATGCCCTGTCTCTCTTCTTCAGCCCTTCCAGGGAGAACAGTCTTGTGTGATTTTAATGTGATCCTGTCTTTAGCATGTGGTCTATCAGCTGTCACTGACAGCATGTTTGAGAGTGTCTAGAAGGGGTTTTAATTGGCAAGATCTTTAGTAAAATTTGCAAATTAGTGATCTAACGGCTGATGTTATGACAATGTCTAAACACTATCAGAGCCATTTTAAAATAATCTTTCATCGATACAACATTCATTTTAATTAGCCAGAAAATGTTTATCCCAAAGGAAACTGCCTGCAGTCTCATGGATTCAGCAGAGGGTTATAAGATGGGTTCTGAGTTTTATTTATTTGAAAAAACAAAAGATTTGTTGAAGTTGTTTGTACTTTAACTGATGAGGTGTTAGCCAGTGTCTCAAATGATTGGAACACAGGCCAGGACATAGACAAATAATGCTTCTCTGCCCCAGAGGTAGGACATAAGTCTGAGAGTCTGGAGATTTGTATTTTCATTTGGGCTTAGCCAGAGTATGATCATATGACCCTGGGAATGAATGCAGCAAATGACTGATTGAGCATCTACTTGTCACCAGGTGTGCTGCATCTGATGTGTTTCATTCCTTGCAGTGAGGATAGGAGGTGAGAATCATTAGCATCTCCATTTTAGAGATGTGGAAACAAGCTAAGGTTCAGGGAGGGGAATGGGCTCACCGTAGGCCACACTGTTCACGAGGGTAGCTATCTAAGTCTCTTCTTCTCGTGGCCCTGAGCTCTCTATCGCCATTTAAGCAAACTAATACTTCCCTGAAAATCCCTTGGATATCCTTGAGTTCAGTTTTTCTCTCATAATGAAGCAGTGAGTGTAGATTGTGTTTTGCTTGTAGTTTAGAAAGTGGAAGAGTCCAGGTGGCTTCCCTATCTAGATTTCTGATTGTTAGAGGGTGGTTCTATTGCCTATATCTTCATGAAGATGGCAGGTCCCTTAAATATCTTTGGGAGTGTGCCAAATTAATAATCTGGTACTGATTATATTTTAAATAGTTTCACAGTCTTATAAGGGCATTTGTTTTTGGCTTTAGCACAGAACTTGACAGTTCTCACTAGCTTGAAGATGAGGATGTATCAGCCAAAAAGGCCACCATTTTCTCTCATTTTGTTAATATGAGCAAGCTCTGGGTTGTGCTTTGTACCCTATGGATACTTAGCAGCTTTTTTTCTGGGGCTACCTTATTGATATCTTAATAAATATGAATTTATGCATCATTTCATTTAAATTAGAAAAATTCTTGGCTCTCTCCAACTGCACAAAAATGTACCACAGAACACTTTTCTGGTATGAATTTCTGCCCTGAAGCATGAATTTCAGTACAAACTCAGCCGAAGTTGCAGGATAGAGATGCCAGACTGCTGCTAAAACGGTCCTTTGCTTGTCTTTTTCTTTTATAAGAATAATTTATGACCTGTCTCTCTGAACTTCCGATTGTGGACTTTGCAAGCACCCTGAGTATTCTCTCACACTCATAACTGCCCTAAACAGCCTTTGTGACAGCACTGTCCTTGGTGATAGTTTTAAAATATAATGAAAGAGGATGATACAGACGTTTAGCTTTCCAGCCTTCCAAGATAACTACCTCTGGGAGATGCGTTGTCAGACATGGGACCTTGCATCTCTTCAGGGTCCAAAGTAGGAGCTGAGTTTCTTTGCTCATCAAGCTTCTTCTATAAAATGGAGATAATAATGCTTTCTTTATGGAGATACGAAAAGGATTTGTGAAACTGCAACTAAGTGAATGTCTGGTGCCATACTGATGTTTGTTGCTAGTCATTATTGAAGCAAGGAAACAGGATTCTTTTAAGTATAAGATTCTTATATTAAAAAGTTGGAATCATTTTCCTAACTTTTCAGGATTCCAGGAGATATTACACCCTGAAGGACTTCATGCTTTGGTGTCTCTAGTGTGACCCTGTGAAATTTGAGGCATAACTCTTCCATCAAATCCATTACTTTTCTGATAAAGGCTTGATTCAGTGCTCCTCTTCCCTCCATCTCTCTGAAAGCCTTACCATTGGAGAGGAAATATGTTGGTTTTTGTTGCAATTGACTACTGCTGAAGAACAGGAAACCTTAAGTTTGCAATATCAAACATCAATCATCTTATGGGATTTGGACAGAACACCTAGAGATGAGCTGAATCAAGTTGCTCAGATCCCCAGTGGCCATCTCATATATGGACATCTCATCAGGAGGAACTGGATTTCTTGCTTGTGTCCTGGTTATCAAGCATCTAGGGAGATGCATATTCTCTTGGATTACTTTTAAAGGTCTGCTGCAAGTAATTACCACGTACTTTGGACTTTATTTTCTAACAGTCTAAATGCTAGAAATCTGAACCCCGGGGTCATCAGAGTCACAGTTCCTCTGAGGATGGTAAGGAAGAATCCTGCCCTTCTTCTTTTTTGCTTCTAGTGGATACTCATATTACTTGATATCCTTTGCTTTGGCTATATGACTCCAGTCTCTGCCTCTACATTCCCTGACTCCTCCACCCCCATGATTGTATTATTATTATTATTTTTTTTTTTTGTGTGTGTGTGTGTGTGTAGGGTCTCACTACATAGCTCAGACTTATAGTGATTCTCCAGATTTGTGCTTGCCTAGTGCAGAGGTGACAGGCATTCACCACCATGCCTGGACTCCATCGCTGGCTCAGCATGCCTGGGGTGAGGGCCTGTGTGGCATGCAATGCCAGGGATCGAACCCTGGCCCCTGCATTTACCTAAGCAAGTGCTTAGTCCCCTTAACTATATCGTCAGGTCTCGTGATTGTATGTTTTGCTTAAATTTCCTTCTTTTTCCTATAAGGCTACCAGTCATTGGGTTTAGTGCTCATCCCAAATCCAAAATGGATTTATCTTGAAATTTTCAACAGCATAAGTTTCAAGGAACCTATTTATAATTCTGAGGTTCTGGCTGGGAGTGAAATGCGAGGGGGCACTATTGAACCTGTACACGAATTCTTTCTAGAAATCCTTAAAAATTTCCAAAGTAAGAATGTTAAAATATTTTAGCCAAAATATGATAAATGTCCCATATAAATACCATGAAGATAAGCTGAAAGGAATAAAGGATGAGGTAGGTGGGTGGATGGTCTTCTTTAACATCTGTGGCTAGGATGGTCAGGAAATGTTTCTCAGCACAAGGAACATGTGATTAGAGAGTTCTGTAAAGGTCAGGGAAATGAACAATGTAAAAAACTTCTGGCAGAGCTTTCCAGGGGATGGGACAAATCATACTGAAATGAGGAAGAAGGGACAAAGTGCTTTGAAGAACAGCCTGGGCACTAGTGTGGCAAGAGTGGAAGAGAGAGTAGATGAATTTGGGGTGATCAATGGGGTCAGGCTGTTCATTGTCCATTGGAAGTCTTTGGGCTTCATGTTAAGTCTGACTAAGTTCTTCTGGAAGCTTGGGGCAGGACAGCAGGCAAATCTACAGTGTGCTGACTAGCATGGAGTGACAAATGCAGGATCTAGTCAACAACTTGAGAAAATGGAATTCTTAGGACAAAAGACAGCATTGTCTCGAGCAATGCTGCTAATAGTGGGTGCAGCAAGACATAGGAATGGAATGCATGTAGAAGAAAGAGCTGGCAGAACTTACCTCGGGATTGGATGTGAGATGTGAGAGAATAAATTAATGATAATTCTACAGGTTTTCTCAGAGCACCTGGGAAAATGATAGGATCACTTTCTGAGATGGAGAAATGGAAGTGTGACTGAGTAGAGTGGGGAATTGGGAGCTAGAGTTTGGCTACATTAGCCTGAGGAGATCTGTAAAACAGCTGAGAGGTCAGACAGGCCACAAGACTTTTGCATCTGGGCTCAGAAGGCAGGTCAAAATGGAGATTTAGAATTGAGAACCATTGGTGCATAAAGAGTATTCAAAGGCATGGGGCTGAGTGTGGTTCCTTGGAGAGAGTGTGGGTAAGGAGAAAGGGTGGGACTAAGACTCAGGCCTTTCAACAGTGAGTGGTCCTCAAAATCTGCTAGAGCCTACTCCCTTGCAGATAAACCTAGAACCTTCTCCACTTCAACTCCTTACTGCTTGTCTTTACTATACTTACCATGAATCTTGGCAATTTTAGGTTTTGAGATTAGCTAAGTGATGAAGAATTCACTAATATTTAACCTATGTTTCTGAATGCCTATGTTTCTTATTTTGGGAAATTATGCTTTTATTCTGTACATGTGGATTTGCATGTAAACTTGGAGACAAAGGAGGCTTGGTTGGCTGATTGAGCCTGTCTGCTCTGATTCACACTCTTTTTCCTTTTCTGCATCCTATGTCTGGACGTCTGACCAAAAAGCCACTGCACCTGTAGAAGCCCTTACTTTTGCAGACCCGGCTGTCTGGAGCTCATCTGGGAACATCTGTTATCCCTTTCCTTTGAAAAACTGGCTATTAGTTTCTGCTTTCACAGCTTCAAAGTCCTGTAGATGAAATCTCTAAGGTACTTACCTGCTCCAACTATCCACATTATGAATCATCAGTTGTCTTGAAATTGATTTTCTAGGGCTGGTGAGACAGCTCAGAAGACTAAGTGACTGCTTAGGCAAGCACGAGGATGGAGTTCGATCCCTGGCACTACATGATGTGCTGGCCCCACCCCCATGTGTGCTGAGCCAGCCGCAGAGACTGGGCATGGTGGCACACACCTGTAATCCCAGCACCAGGGAGGCTGAAAACAGGAATCACTATGAGTCCAAGCTGCATAGTGAGACCCTGTACAGAACACATTGAAAGAAAGAAAGAAAGAAAGAAAGAAAGAAAATTATCTCCTCTTGCCATTTGGTGATAAGCGACACTTTAGGAAGTAGACCAAGCTGCAGAGATGCCTGAGTCTGCTAACCACTGTCACCGTTTGATCCAGTCTTTGGGAACTGAAACCAGATCTATTGAATGCCTGGATAGATGTGGCATGGAGTGGGGGCTGGGGGTGGAGATCGATTAGGGACAAAAGAAGAGGCTGGGGAACAATATAAATTAAATCATGACCCAGGAAACATTTAATGTTGCAAACACTTAATCAAATTCCTATTATCCACCCATAGGAAAAACACCATTCTCCACTGTAAAATATGTACATTTCTCTTGGACCTCCTGCCCCAGCTTTAACTAACATTAACTTCTTATGAAGTGCCTCATATTTAGGATGAAAGAATATGTAAAAGCAGGAACCTCTTCCCCTTGGAACATGAAAGAACTCTGAGCTTGTAGAATGTGTTCTGGCATGCATTCAAACATAAACATGCACCACAGCACAATCGCCTCCAGCTCAAAGGTGAGTTGCAAGAGAGCCTTGAAATTGAATGAATGGTGCCCAAATTTTTATCCTATCACCCAAAGAAATCCCTGCCAAACTTAGTCTTAGCCTCTTAGTATAAAGGAACGTAGATGACTCCTGAGCCTCTCTTTGAAGCAGTATGTTTTGGCAGATACCTGCTTAATTCCCTTGGCTTTGCTATGAAAACCACTTCCCTCCACTGCTTACTCATTCTCTGAAAGTCAGCCTTTGTCTGTCAACCACTATTTCCCCCATTTCAATATGTTGGTTCCTTCCTGTTCATAGTTAAAAAATGCAGGGACCCCTGAAACCCAGCTGCAATAACCACCACCCCTCCTTTGTACATACCACAGTCCATGGCTAGTTTTGTCTGCATGCTTCAGCTATTGACAGTGGATCTGAACTTTCCCTAAAACAGAGTGAATCCAGGTCCCATCTAGAAAGCAGGGAAGACAGGTGGTGACACTATCATATTTATAGTCATGCACATAAGGAAATGCTTCAGGGAAGAGGCAATCCCCTTGTTACACACCCAACCTCTGTGACTTGGCCCGTGGCCATCCATACCTCTCCTACATCAGTATCATTGAGATGCTGTTACTTGGCTTGCCTGTGCCTTCCCACACACCCCTGTAGAATCTCCCTCTCTGCTAGTGCGTCAGCATGCTTAGGTGTGGGTCATGAACATCGGGATGGGGGTGGATCCCGATTTCCTGCTGCTTTCTAGCACTCAGCATAACACTTGCACATTCATGCACTAAGCTAGTGTTTTCTAAGTCGATGCATTCATTTGGTCATTCACTTGCAATGACCATTTATTGCCTGTTCTCTGCCAGACAGGTGTGGAATAAATGAGCAGAAGTGGTGGAATTGCTGCCATTCCCCCAGGCTGCTGTCCCTTTTCATTGCTTTTGAAATTCACTTTAAAGTTACTTCACTTAGTTTATTAACAAACTGAACAACTGGGGCAGGCTGTTGCAGCCCTGAAGTCAGGAGTTTTGTCCCTGTGACCCTTCTCAGATTCCTTCTCACCCCATGATCATTTTTATTTTTGTTTTTTCTCTTCCACTGGAGAAAAGACTGGAACAATATCCACCAAGGGGCAAGAGGACAGACATACACCGACGTGTCTGGTGAACTGGCAATGTAGAAATAAAGAGGGACAGAGCCGTGTTATAAAAAGACACTAGAGTCAGTCCCACAGAGAAAATGTATCCTATGAGAAAATTTAAAGTGAGCTTAATGGGTGCTTCAAGACCAAAATGGGAGAAGGGAGGTCTCACTAAACTCTATCACTTGGTCTCTATACCTCAGCTGAGCAACTTCCTTAGCAGGCAATTCACAGAGAGATAAGCAGTGGGCATTTCCTTTAGTTTTGGGACTGTTGCAGCACCACAGCGATGCAAGCATTGACCTTTGGGATAGTGAGCTGTACCCTAGGATGGAACAAAAAACAGAATGATGCTTCACAGAATCCAGATAGCGCCTGGAGTCTCCCAGAAACACCCAGGATGTTAGAAGGAAATCGTAAGGATAAAGGTACTGCAGCCACACAGGAAGGGTCTAGGGAGACTGGGGAAAATCATTCTAGCACCACTGTGGTCTCTTACATACTCACAGATAGATGAATTCTGAGGACATTATTGATTCTGACCTTTTAACATTCACTCTGTTTGCACAAGTATCTGTCTCCACATGCAGACTCAAAGTAGAACCACAGGCACAGGTCTCTGATCTTTCTTTTTTTTTTTTTTAAATGTATTTTGTACAGGGTCTCACTATGCAGCTCAGACTCGTAGTGGTCCTCCTGTTTTCAGCCTCCCCAGTGCTGGAATTACATGTGTGCAGCACCACACCCAATCTCTGGTCTCCAGTCTTGATTCTGCTTATGGTCCCATTTCAACAGTTTCTTAGGTTTTCATTTTCAGTGGCTCTGACTCCTTTCTATGGCTTGCATGCCTTCTCAGATGTGTTTAACCATTTGGGAAAGTTATTTGCTAACTGTTTAAAGTCTACTAAAGTCTGCCATTGTAGGGATTCTGTCTCCTCAGTTTGCACCCAGACAGCACACATCAGGTAAGTGGCCCTCCCCAATCCTAGCATCCTCATTACCTGGGAATTCCCATTTGCATATCATCCTAGAGGTTCCAATGCATGAACTCTATCTTTTCCTCACTTTCAATATAGTTTCTCCCTAGAAAGGAGCAGATGCCTAGTCAGGCACCTCTATGAATAACTGACTTACCTTAATAAGCCACTACTTTTGAATGCACTTGCACTTTCAGTGGGAAAAAAATGGGTAAGTCCCATCCTGTGAATCTCTACCATAAGCAGCTCAGGCAGAGTGACAGACTGTTGGAGAAGACTTTAGGTGGTGAAAAACTTTTATGAGTTGCTGTGATCAATATTAATGTGTGCATAAATCTCTGGGGATCCTGTTAGAATGGAGATCATGATTCAGTAGGTCCAGAGAGAAGCCTGGGAGTCTATGTTTCTAATAAGCTCCCTGGTGATGACATTAGTCTGTGGCGCCCACTTTGAATACCAAGATCTTAAAAGACATCATTAGCTGTTTCTCCCACACTCACCTTGGCATCCATGATCCTTTCTAGTGAACCAAATCTCTATCAAAATTGATGAGTGAACTTATTGGTCTGGCTGTTTGAAAGAGAGAGTGAAAATTCTTGTTACCAGAAAGGCAATCATTCCAAACTGGGATTCAGATGCAGAAACAAAATTTTGTGAATGACATTCTTGTTTTTCACAATTGGTATTAATTCTGTCTCAGAATGCTGCTGAGGTGGCACAGGAAGCTGGTGGATGTGTTTGTGTGTGGGATGGTTATCATTAAGCCCAAAAATATACTGTACAGAAATAAGCCCTTTAATCAGAGAAGCTTAAAAACAGGCCAGGGGACTAAGGTGGAGCAGGGTTATGAGAGCTGACAAATAAGGAAACAATGAAACCCCAAGTCATTTGCAGACTCAGAGTAAGGACAATTGCCCCCTTATCTCCCTTCATTCTCCAACAAACTCAGGGATCCAAGAAGGCATTTACCACTCACCCATGAGCCCAGCTGGTTGCCCAACCTCCACTGGGTGTGATTTTTTCTCTGTGCGTGTTCCCCAGGGCATCCTCTGGGTGATGCTAGAAGATAACTTGTCATCATTACTAAGCCCTGCTATTGTCCCACTGTAGGCTGGGCAGCACAGGAAGCCAGTTATTAATGCTGGGCCCTGAGCAAGGCCTGAAGCAGGATTAAAAAAAAAAAAGAAAGAAAGAAAAGAAAAGAAAAGAAAAAGAAAGAAAGAAAAGGAAAAATCCCCAAAGAGCTGGCTCTTACCATTGAGGACTGCAGAAGGTAGCCAAAAGGGGTAGAGATGTACTCTGAAGATCACTAACCACATCCAGCAGGAAGTAAGTTTCAAGAGAATGATGCACATGCCAAGGATGTGAGCTGATGGGGACAGGGGGACATTTTTAAATGAAGTGATCAGAAAGGCTTCATTGAGAAGGTANTAATTGATTCATTCCTTAAAAGGAAGAAGGAATTAAATAGTGCCTGGGAGGTCTAAGATAAGGTAGTCTCCAAGGACACCCTTTTGCCCAGATCCCTTTCTAGAATGGTTAGGGGAAAGGAGGAAAGCTAGACACGGATTTATTTTGATTATCAGGGATGTCAGTGGCCCTAATTATGACATGGTGCACTTTGCTAGGTTTCTAATTTCTGCTGCTACATAAGATCATTATAGATTAATAGAGTTAAAAATCTACCTCCCTTCATTATTTTCTCAAAAACATGCTTTCCAGGGAGATACTCTAATCAGATAGCCCAAAATTTCTCTGTACTTCAGGAAATCCCTTAGCACCTGACTTTTAGCTTTAAAAGTGTCATTTCTATTTCAAACCTTAAGCAATCAATTTTTTAAACATTGGAAGAACTAGATTATAATGGCAGGGCTAGAAAAATGCCATAATAGTCTTTAAACACACACACACACACACACACACACACACGCACACACGCACACACGCACACATACATGCACACATACATTTTTTTATTTTAAACCTTAGGCTTCACATTTCAAAGTTTTATCAAACTGTCCCAACCCCCATAATTTAAACCATTGTTTTCCAAGGGAAATTTAATAATAAAGAGCAGCCATGTGTTTCTGCTTAATTTTGGAAGCCTGTGTTATGCAGTCAAAGATTCTCATTTGAAAATAATTCTTGTCCTTATTCTCAAACTGCCAAGGGAATAAGATTTAAAAAACATGTTGCTGCTCTCAAGTTTATGTTTTGCCTAAAGCCAAGCAGCGCTGGGAGATCAAAGTTAGGAGTATAGTTCTAAAGTTAGAACCAGTGCCTTGCAAGGCCCTCACAAATGAGGAGCTGAGGCCCACAGCTGGCTGCACAGGTTCTGCAGTAATTGCCCGGGTGCAGAAGCCCCCACCCCTCCCCTGGGCAGAGCCCTGGCCTCAGGGCTCTGTCGCCTGAGAAGCAGATCCCACAGTAAAGGGGCAGGCATGATATTTTTAGATCACATATGTCCACTGTACAGGTCTCCTGCATTCCACGGTTTCCATTTGGGAGGAGCAGGGATGGAGCAGACTGCCTGTGCCCGCTGTCTGCTGGGCTGCCCTTGGTGGGGGCTATTTGTCAACAGGACAAATTCAACTAATAAAGATGGGCAACTGGGTCATATTAGCTATTTGCAAGCTGTTTCTTATTTGTGTGTGTGTGTGTGTGTGTG
>NDGN011487729.1:0-35741 GCA_002564285.1 Tympanoctomys barrerae
TCCCTCCCTGCCTGCCTGCCTCCCTCCCTCCCTGCCTGCCTGCCTGTCTGCCTGCCTGCCTGCCTGCCTGCCTGCCTGCCTGTCTGTCTGTCCTGTTTCCATCTCAGTGCAATAGCAGCAAGAAAGACAGACCAGACGCACCACGGTCTGGATTCTTTCCTGGAAACATCCACCACTGCCCATAAAGGTCAGGACTGGACGCCAGACTCCAGATGCAGTATTCGAGTGTAGCGTGGATGGGGTGTGAAGATGCAGCTACTGAGAAATGAAAGAGCCTTTGTTGAATCTCACCCCCCAGTCGATATAGAAGAGAGTCTGTGTGAACGTGAGACTGGCCATTAAAGATGGGGGTAAGCAGCTAAGGAGAAAAGCACCGAACAGCAGGTCGCTTTGCTCCCGGAATTCACTGGGGCCATTTGGAGCTATCAGGGCACAAAGCTGTAGGTCTCCACCAGCCAGGGAGGAGGAGGGCTCGGACGCAGATTTTCAACACCAGCCCCCTGCAGGTAGAAGTGAACTGCACCTATTAGATGTGCATGCAGAGTTAAATCTGCAGGTCTTACTTACTAGCCCTTCTCCGCAAAGGGATTATAATTCAGAACTGAGCCCCTACCCCTAAGCCCTACCCAGTCTTGCCAGGAAGGGCTTGGAGGCTCAGGTGCAATAGTACCAGCTTCTGCCTGAAGCTGTTGCAACAAAGATCGCCAAGTTCACAGCACATGCACGATTGTCACAGTTCTGCCGCCACGAACACACCCAGCACTGAACACAGGGCAGCCTCCAGCCACGGAACAGCTGCCCCAGAAAGTCCCTTCCCCAGGTGGTCCACCTGATGCAGCCTGAAGGCCCTTCCCAGAGACCCCCAAAAGGAGAGGGAGCAGGCCTTGGCAGGAAACGCCCTGCTCTCCTGGCTGGCCGTCACCAGCCGCTCCCGGGAATCCTCGGCTGACTGCATCCTGCAGAGTGGCCAATGAGGACAAAACCCAGCCTCGCCCTCTCTTCTCTGCTCTCAGAGGTGCTGTTACCTTCCTGGAAATTTCAGAAAGCAGATCTGCTTCTGAGGAGAGCCCCCAGCTCCACATCCCCAGCTGGGTGTTCCCGGGGCTGTTCTCAGTCCTTGCTCACAGCGTCTGCCAAAGGCCAAACTTTGACCCGTACTTCTTAAGCTCTTACATCTTGTTCTGTATTTTTAGACTTAACTCAGATGCTCCAAGCTAGGTAACTTAACAGAGGCATCTAGAGAGTGACCGAACAGTCTCCTTCCCTGGATCCATTTCTTGAAGTCCTGCTCAAAGATGGGCTCCTCATGCCAGAAAAAAAAAAAAAAAAATGTCCACAAGTCTCCCAGATGCATGCCACCCAATCTCTTAGGGCAGAAGAGCGTGGAGATCCTCTTGTTTGTGTGCACTGTGGCAGTTTAGGGACTCCAGATAACCCACTTTGCCAGAACCATAGAGAAACTCTGAGATCACAGCAAGGGTGTGCCAGGCCACACATGCCTGGAAGGCTGTTCTGTTGATGGAAAAATACATTCATTCTCCCTGTCTGTCTGTCTGTCTGTCTGTCTGTCTGTCTCTGCCTCTCTCTGTCTGTCTCTCTGTGTCACTGTCTGTCTCTGTCTCTGTCTGTGTCTTTCTTTCTGTGTCTCCCCTCTCCCTTCTCTCCTCTCTTCCCCTCCACTGCCTCTCTCTCTCTCTCTCTCTTTCTCTCGATCTCCCCTCCTTCTCTCTGTGTCTCTCTGTGTCTCTCCTGTGCCCTCTCTCTCCCTCCATCTCTTTCTCTATCTCTTCCTCTCTCCTCTTCCCTCCCTCCCTCCCTCGTCGGTCTCTGTCTCTCCCTTCTCTCCCCTTCTCTCTCTATCTCTCCCCCTCCAGCCCCTTCTCTGTTCCTCCCCCCACCAAAGTGACTTGCTCCAGCGAGCCTGCTGAGCCATGCCTTGGTGGCCCTGTGGTGTGAGCGTGGCCCTCTGGAGCTAAGCTTAGGATCCCTGCAGCAGCCCCAGAAGGTTCACGTGCGTGTCTCATCACGTGCATGCGTCATCACGTGCATGCGTCATCACGTGCGTGCATCATCACAGCTTGCACACAGCCCATGTGCGGGGTGGGGCTGCTGAGCCTATGCTAAGCCCCCACCTGCATGACCAGCCTCCAGCTGCACTTTGGCCTGTGTCTTTATTGAGGTTACTTTGTCTGCCTGGGATGGCAGGGAGACTGTGGCATTGATAGCTCTGCCTCTAGGCCTCAGAGCAGAAGTCCTGTAGCGGGCAGATACACATTCACAGCTAGACCTGCAGCTCCTGGCTCCTCAGAGCAGGCCTGCAGCCCCAGCCTCGCCTGAGAGCTTGTTAGAGATGCACGACCTCGGGCCCTTCCTCGAAGCCCCTGAGGCAGAACCTGCACTCCAATCAGGGCAAGTCCATGCACGTGGCGTTTTGAGAAACACCAAGCAACGTGCCAACTACACTCAGAGCCACCTCTCTGTCCTGCGATAACTACCCAAAAGCAGCAGCTGCTGCACCGTCACTGGTGGCCTACTGTGTTCGCTGTGCCGGGGGTGTTTTAGACAAATAACTCCCACAGACTCCCCATCCAGTCGGAGCTGAGTGTGAGTTGTAACATGACAGTAGCATTCGTTTCCTGATAGGCAAGACGGGACAGGCCTGTGAGCCGAAAATAGAGATGGGAATGATCATCCTGTGTGCCCAGAAGCCAAACTCTGCTCTGCTCACTGTGTCCCTGTCCCCTGAGCCTCCTTGCCACATGCCTGTCTCTAGCAGAAAGAACAAAAGAAGCTTACTTTCCTGAAGCTTGGGAAGAAATGCTTGTGGTGAGAAAGAAGGTACAAGAACAAGCAAGGGACACGTGCCTTCAAGAGATGAGATCCCAGGCTCAACGTCACTCCATGTCCTGAGTAGTGATTTTGGCTCGCAAATTAGTCTCACTGGAACATACTTGGGTCACAACAGATTGCAGTGCTTATCTGTCAAAAAGGATGACATTTAACTCATTCCTAACGGCTTGAAGCACTGGTGTACATGTGTGACTGTGCCAGTGGGCAGCCCCATCAGGGGGTACAAGCCCCCAGTGGGATAGGCGTGCATATGTGCCCCATCATGCGTATGTTCTTAATTACAGCAGATCATAATTGCATACAATTGAATTGGAAAAATCCAGAAAATTACAGCAACCAAACCTACGGAGCTCTGTACACCGCCAGAGAAGACGTGACTAGGCAAGGCTTTAGTGACAGCAGCAAAAGGGTGCTAAGCACAAGCAGGAGCATCCGGAGCTTAGGGTATGGAGAGTCGGGAGGGATTTCTTCCTTTACAAAACTGAGATATTGTAGGATCGTTTTATGTCATCACACTGAAGCGCTTAGGCTCCAGTGCTGAGGATGTCATCACTGAATACATGTGAATTAATAGTTCGCCCTCCAAACGTTCTGAAATAGAGCTCGTACGCTGTATCAGAAATGTGCCTGCATGCACTGGGCCCGGGACATGCACGCCCAATGATTCTGGTCTGCAGCACCAGCTTTGCCTGAGAGCTAGCTAGCGATGCAAGCCAAACTACAAGAGAATGAAATCAAACCTCACTGTGAGGTCAACACGGAGCCTAACCATTAAATTGAATTCACTGCTCGTCCAGTTGGGTTTGTGACCAGAATCATGGAAAAAATCAAGTTGGTGAACTAAGACACCACTGTATGTTTACACTTAGCTGTGTGAAATATGAGTAGGGGAACTAGAGGATCAGTGTTCACTTGCAAATAAAATGCAGGTTGTAAACTTAGCTTTAAAGCCACAGAAGTAGTTTATAGGACTTCAAATGCTAAGATTTTTGAGGTAGTGGAGCAGATTTTCAAATCTCATCAGAAGCAGAAAAATAATTTTGTTTATGTATTTGCATGGGGCCTCACTATGCAGCTCAGACACATAGTGATCCTCCTGTCTTCAGCCTCCCTAGTGCTGGGATTGCAGGTGTTCGCCACGATGCCTGGTCTTGGTGGCCGGCTCAGCTTGCCCAGAGGCAGGGCCGGAGTAGTATGCAGGACCAAGGATCGGTCCCCGCCTTGCCTGGGCAGGGACTTAGTCTGCCGAGCTGTCTCACCAGCCCTAAAAACAGTAAATTGTAGTGCACAGAGTTCAGAGGGGAGGGTCCAGCTTGCCTGCTCTCTTAGGTACAGTTGTGAAGCAGCAGAGTGCATGCAGCTTCCTTTCTGTGCTCTTGTTTGAGGTCAAATGAGATATTTCTCAGGCCTAAGGGGTTCCGGTTGCACCTCTCATCAGCTTTCCCCTGTGAGATGGCACTGACCAACAGAGTGCCTAGTTTTTGTGCTTTTAAAGGTGGTGGGTGATATGCTGATATCCCTTTATTTTCTGAGAGCTCAATGATCCTAGATGTCAAGCTAGGTTTTTTTTTTTTTAGAGATTCAAAGTCTACAAGGAAGTATTGTAAGACTGTCGCCTCTCCCACAGGGAAGCTGCCTCCTGCACAGGCCTTGCTGCCGGATCACATAGCATGCTGAGGCCAAGCCTTTGACCCCTGAGATCTGAGCGTGCAGCAGAGGAGGAGCTGGCCTGCAGGAGGTTTGCACAGCAAAGATCTGCTCCTCCTCCAGGTTCCATCGCCTCTGCAAAAGTGCTCTCGTATGCCTTGCAGATGTCTCTCCATCAGCCGTTATCACTTCCTAAGCTGATTTCACAGGGCTTTTGTTGGGGCTGTCCTCATGCTGGTCTCTGGAGGTGAAAGCGAGGGCCTTTCCACCGGGCTGCCTCCCAGCCATTTTTCTCATATTTTGTTTTGAGACAGAATGCAGTCACCAGGGTGGCCAGTTTGGATTCACAGTTTGTCTTCCAGCCTCAGCCTTCCAGAGCTCAGGGGTTACACATTATATAATCTTTTAAAAACATAAGTTCCTGTATTCTACTTTAGGCTTTCCTTCGTAGAACCACATAGTTGTTTTGGTCTGCAGACAGTTTTATTTTTCTGAGAAATGAAAGGATGCCTCTCTGTGCCGGTTGACAAACATGCTGTTTATTTCCTCGGGACTACTGCTATGTCATTTCTTTTCTTCTTTTGCTTGACACATAAACATTTGAAAGTGAATAGCAAATATGAAGAGTCCCATTGAATGATATTAAGTCTTTAACAACCTAATATTAATATTAGGAGACAATATGCAAAAATTTGTTTTTCCCTAAAATCAAGTAGATTTGCATTAAATTGAAGCTACAGAGCACAAAGGATTGAAAATTATTAATTAATAGGACCCATGAAAAACAGAATAGACCTGTTTTGTTATACTTAATAGGATAACTGGCCTCCCATGGCAATGAATGATAGTCTGAGTCAAGCAAAAAGTATCATTTGAAGGCTGTAACAGCCAATGCTTGCTTTTTCCTTTGAGAACTGGTTTTCTCCTCTTCTCTTGTCCAAGATGTGGTGGCTCAGGCTATGACCCTGGCATCAGAGGCGGGAGGCATAAGGATTCATGAGCGCCTGTGCTGCTGGACCTCACTTGGACTGACTGCATCAGAACCTTCTGGAAGCTGTCTATTCAACTCAGCCTTTCAGCAGGTTCCTGGGATAAACTAACATTTGAGATTTAATCATTAGTCTAAGAAATGGAAATCCAATGCCAAAGAAAATGAAGTTAGTCGGAGCTAAGCCATCAGTCATGCAATTCACAATGGCTGTCATGTGCTGTCTCCTACTGAAGGAAAACCTTTCGATAAGAATGTGGTTGCTGTGGTTGTGAAACCGCGAGTTAAAAAAGAAAAAATGTAGTCACGGTAGTCAGTTTTAACATGAACCCAGGAATAGTCCGTATGCTCGCTGATATTTCTTCTAAAAGACAACGTAGATTAAATAGACACTAAGAAACTCACCTGTACGAATTATAACCCAAATGTCCCATAAGAGGCCCTTGCTGTTGGTGCTAGTGTCTCTGTTTGAGACAAAATCAGGTCTTGCTTCAGTCTGTTTTCTTGTATAGTTCTCTGCTAAATACAAGACACAGGGCCAGTGACATAGCTCAGCGGACTGAGCACCTGCTTAGGCAAGTGCAGGACCGGCCTTCGATCCCTGACATCTGGCCACAGAGACCAGGCTTGGTGGCACACGCCTGTAATCCCAGCACGGGGGAGGCTGCAACAGGAGGATCACTCAGAGTCTGAGCTGCATAGTGAGACGCTGTACCAAATACATAAAAATAAGTAAATAACACTCAAAGAACCTTTCTGAATCACCTTATCCGAACAGTACACCCTTTTGGTGCAGTATTGCCCCTCCCTGTAGCCTACCACATATTTTGTCACCCTTCTCTCCATCTGCTTGAATGTAAGGATTCACTTGTTGTCTGAGCCATAATCTTTGTCCATCATGAGCACACGGTGTCCTCAGTCCCTAGAGGTGGCCAGGCGTTCAGGGAATGTGTTGAATGAATGACGACTGGATGAGTGGTTCAGTACGGCCTCATCCACACGCATAAACAATCTAACATGGAGAAATTTGGTTGAAGTGATTCTAAAAATAATAAGGGTTACATTTTACTGGTCTAATGAATCCATCTTGGTAGAATCTCTGAGCCATTGGAAATGTGTTGCAGAAGATTGACAGGCTGGGCAGAAGCGTCCGTCTGGCCTTTTGGCCTCTTCACTACTCTCAGGTCAAGTGTCCCGAACACCTGGCGCTAGATACTTCCTGAGGTAGTGTTTGTTGTCTTCAGCATGAAGGTTGAATTCATGCTCTGTGTCCTCCTGAGACAGATTCTTCTTTTTCACACTCATTTCATTATTTCCTTTTGGCTTCCCTTCATCACTGAAAGCGGCATATATTCTTCCTAAAGAAATGTGATATGTACATTGTTCAATCAAAAGACACAAAATAATCAGAAAAATCCCTGCCTAGAAGCTTCCAAATTGAAATCTCCACATTGCTTTGGAAATTTGAGTAGTTTACAGCAAGTGTTTGGTTATTTTTAAGTCAAAACTGTGTGCACAAGATGACGTTTCTCGACTGTAAAATCCAGTGACCTGAGAATGCTTGTTTTCACACTGCTTTAATTACAGTGTTTTTACATATGTTCTCTCCTGTTTCAGTCCTCCAAAACCCCAGGTTGTCCAGAGGCACGTTATCCTATCAGCTTTTTAATTCTTGAAAAAACTAGGAACCAAAGAGTTTTATTTCTGTGTCTTAATTCAGCCAGCTGATGAGAGACACGTCTGGGACATAATTCATGTCATCTTACTACAAGTTCTTTGGGCAGATGGGTACAAAAGCAGCAGTGAAATCATGCGGTATCCCGCAATCTGTTTCTGTCTCCTTCAGAGTTTGAGCATCATGCGCTCACACCTGAAGCCACCTTTCACTTGCAGGATTCGATCATCAGCCCAGTGCCAGGCTTCTATGTAGAAGTCACTCATATCAATGATATTGTTGAATAAAACAAGAAAGTATAAGTTGAGGGCAATAACATTAGATGCTTCTTGTTTCCTTCACTATAGCAGTAGCACCAACACAGAAGTGGGGGATGTCTGTGGTCCCCTGCTGCTCCTGTTGCCCAGAGTTCCCAGTTCCTTGAGGTGCTCCAGTGGCTGTCTCCTGCTCTGCCACGGGACTGAAGCCTGTCCTCTCTCCAGCACACTCACACCTCAGTCAAGTGGGCAGTAGTCACATGTCACCAGTGTCAGCATTCCTTCAGATCAGCAGCAGGGAAGAGTTGGTCTGAGGTCCCTGGTCTTCGGAGCCTGCCTCAGACCCAGTCTTAGGCCAGCTTAAGCTCCGCCCCCCTGTGGGCACAGAGCCCGTCTGGGGAGTTCTTACCTGCTCTGCCCTCTTGCACCGGAAACTGTGTGTGTCCTTTAAGCTGAGTGCTGATGTTTCTGTCATGAGTCTTCAAACCCATTTTCAGGGACAAATTGCACATGAAAATTGCGAGTGCCTGTATTTGCTAATCCCCTATTTTGAGATGTGCTGAGGAGAAATACAANAGCAAAGAAAAAACAACGATAAGATTGAAATATTAATGCCGAGATAGTTTCAGAAGCCGCTAGCGGCAGGCATATCTGCAGTGAAGGGAGCTTTCGGTATGGCGGCTTGGGCCTTCCCTTCGCTCCATTTGTATTTTGGCTGCACTGTGCCGTTCTGCAGTTCTGAGCCTCAGCTTGGCCCGCTGGAGTTCCCAGCATTGTTCCCCACCAACATCACCAGCAAGGACACTTGGCCTTGACACCTGTGACACTTGGGATCGAGTCAGAGTTTCCTTGGCATTCTTCTTATTACAACAGCGTCGCTCCAGTTCCTGGCCAGGATGTCCATGGTCATGAACGGTGTTTTGAGTTCAACACAGTGTTAGGACTGTCAAGTACCCACAATGATGAAAGAGAATTCCTGCTAGAGAAAAATGCATTTTCTTTGAATCAGCAGATACATATAGCATTTAGAGAAATTTGGGTACATATTCCCAGAAGTGGCTTGTGAGAAACTTTTTCTTGAATTGGTGCAAGACAAAATAGACCTTGTTAGTAGAGGCGTGAAGACGCAGTCTTTCTTGAGCAAGGGCACTGCATGGCATGTGCTTGGCGGGGGCACTTTTGGCCTTTGACTCCTGGGTCTTTCTGCTGTGTTTCAGGCTTTTCTACATCTCTCACCAGAAACTGTGCCGCCCACAAAATACTGAAACCCGATCACAGTGGATAAAATGAAGCCTGAGTTCAGACTCTTCTCAAATGCCTGGGCTTACTCAGTGCTGCGCAAAATTCTGAAATATGCAGCTGTATTTTGCACAAGTATTTTCCCACAGAAACACTATGAGCTTATGATTTTGCCAACAGCAAGATACTAGGAGAAAAATATACAGTATGTTCTTCAAATAGTTAATAGAATTGTATAGAATTTTATAATCATACAATTCTCTTATTAATAGCAGATTGGAAACATGATATCCACAGACCTAGACCTTACCTTACCATGTTTGTTCCTTTCTTAGGACCCATGGTTATTAATTTGATTAATAGCACTAATAAAAATGTCCTAAGGCCCAAGACATGCTTGTAATAAGAGGATTTTCAGACACCCTGATATCATAGCATTAAAGTTGAGCAGCTCCTCTTGTTCATCATTGAGTTTTTGAGTCAGAATGAAACAACAATATAAAGTTGCCATTCTGTGTCTACCAGGGATGGTGATCATGGAGCACTTTTATCCAATCCCTGATCTCTTTTTTCTACACTTTTTGAATCCTTCAAATATTATCAGATCCCTTAGGGGGAAGAATAGACAACAGGAACTCAAAGTGTATTTTATGTAAATATATTCCTAGAAAATTGAAGCATGAGATAATATTCAGGGTGGTGTTGGCCTTTGATAAATCAGATACAAGAAGCCTAATTATGCAAAACAGTTATTTCCCATCTATCATCCATCTCCACACTATCTAAATCAGAAATTATTTAATTACTAGCAAAGAGAAAGGTAAGGGACTCGCCCACCCTGCTCTTTCCTTTCTCAATACATTTGACATTTTTTATTAATACAGAATTAGAAGTTCTCAGCATGACCACTGCCATTCAGAAGTGTTTTCTGTTTATTAGAATTTAATGCAGCCTGTGCTAAATGCACAGGTAAACATTATTTGTCAGTGATCTGAAAACTTTTTCATGCTTTTTCCTGAAACACACTGTAAATATTCACATTGCCTGGTGATACATTCAAGAAGAAGAAGCCATATCATCGAGCATTTAAGAAAGCCTTTGGTTTCCCAGTGGCCCCTAATCAAGGCCCTGAATAAGCAGAATAGATGTGGAGCTGTCACAGATCCAGCAAGGTCAAAGAATTCCAGCACCTGGGATCTTGAGGCTGGCTTGGAGAGCTTGGAATCTAAGCTCTTGAAGGTAGTTAGCGTTTACGTCCCAATGGGTCTCACAGGGGTTGCTTTGGGGGATTTCGTGGAAGGATCATCCGTGCAGCCAGCTGTGGTCTGCTTGGTGCTTGCACGTGTTCTCTGCTGTCCACGGATGGTGTCCATGGATGGTGCTGTCCACGGATGGTGCTTTTCATTGCTGCCCCACGTCTGCCCCACGTAGTCCCCTCCGTTTCTCTTCTCAGTATTGCCTTTTAGCCAGTGTCTTCCTTACTGCCTGTGGACTCGGCCTCTAGTCCTCAGAGGAGCCACTTTCTTGAAACGTAGAGGCTGCTTTAAGAAACCTATTCATGCTCCCCAGTCTGCCATGTGCTTCAAAGCCACACTTTCCCCCGTGCTACGCATGAGATGTCACAAGGAAAAGTTTGCAAATGTTAGGAAGAGCTAACTGATTCGTCTATAGAGTTAGCATGACCATGGGGATCTTTCAGAAGAGGCCCACTGCATGCAAATGCTCCTGTTTGGAGAGGCAGAGTGGAGCAGATCTCGGCTCATAAGTCTTCTTGCTTTAACATCTACCTCTCTCAGGGATCTGAGCCGCTGTTAAATCCAAGCATTTGGGCTCATGATTTGATTATCGCAGGAACAAGTGCTGATAGAGACAGAATCTGGGCCACTTCCGAGGAACAGCATCAGGGTGGCTTGCGTCCTGTGGCGTCTTCATTGGCTCAGCCTTTAAAGTAACTTCAGCAGTACAATGCGCAGCGAAAGGGCTGGGAAGTGACGGGGTCATCACACTGACCGTGTGCCTGACTCCCTCCATGAAGAGCCCAGGTACGCCTGCCAGCCCTTGAGAGAAGCAGCGTTTCTCCGCTGTTGCCCAGTGTGGCCTCATCTCAGGGACAGCCCCCCTCCCAGGGACATCAGCTTTGGGAGCAAAGCAAGGCAGCCAGTGACACCAGTAAGCTGATCAGCTTCACGGATCGCTGCCATTTCTGGTTTTGTGCTGGTTTCAATCATTCTGACCTCCTCAAAGATGCAAATATTTGGGGTAAATTATGGTGTGAATGTCGGCTGAGCCTTTCTGCACCCTGTCAATTTCTTTCAGCTGGGTCCCGGGCCTCGTACAGCAGCCAGCATGGACACCTGGGCCCCGAGCTGCGGGCCCTGCAGTCCCCTGAGCACCACATAGACCCCATCTACGAAGACCGTGTCTATCAGAAGCCCCCTATGAGGAGTCTCAGCCAGAGCCAAGGGGACCCTCTGCCGCCCACACACACCGGCACCTACCGCACGAGCACAGGTGTGTATGGGGACCCCACTCGGGTGTGTGCACAGGGGTGGTCTCCTGGGGGGGTGTGGGTGTGATGCCACTCATCCCACCGTCGCTGTGGCCTGCTTCCACCCTCAGGGATGGGGACAGTGGAGACACAGTGTGACTGCCCTGCACTTCCGTGTCTGGGCAGACCCTACAGGATGGAAGCAAAGTGGGGGCTGCCAGCTTATTTTATCAAGCAGGAAAAATTGTAAGATGTAATCCTAATGTTGCATAAATCCTTATTACTTTATTTAATGAGTATAAGTGTTCCAAGAAAACACATCCATTATACGGGACATAAAAATGCAAATGCCAGATCATGGTAAAAGTGAGTCTACCTATTTGGCAAGCCTGGGGGAACATATTTAGTGAAAGTGTAACGTATGTACAATTTGATTCATACACCCTAATAGAATGAATCATGTGAAATTGTTGTTTAAGGGTCAAAGCTGGTGATTATATATGATTCAATCAACTGCATAACTCTCCTGGAGGATCTCACTACACAGCTCAGACTGATAGTGATCCTCTTGTTTTCAGCCTCCCCAGTGCTGGGATTATAGGTGTGCACCACCACACCCATCTCAGTCGCTGTCTCGGTACTCTGGGTGTGGGGCTGGCACGGCATGCTGGGGATCAAACCCTGGCCACTGAGCTCTGCCTAAGCAGGCACTTTAGTCTGCTGAGCCATCTGCCTGGCCCTGTTTTTAATTCTACACAGCCACACAGTCCGTGAAGACAGACAAGTGTTTTGCAGGATGTGTAGCCATTTGCAAAGTGACTGGTCTAATGTTACAATTATATGCCTTGAGATACCTACCTTAACAATAAAATCAATGCAATTAAAATATGTTCATCCTTTCACTTGCTATAGCCTTGCCCCGCTAAGGGGACAGCAGCGGTGGCTGTGCTGGCTTGTGTGAGCTCTCTCCCTTCCCACCAGTGCGTGTGGCAGCAGGCAGGGCCAAGGCGTGGGGTAGTAGCTCTCCGTTCGGAGGCTTGGAGCTCAGCGCTCTGCAGGCCCCTGGTATTTCAACTTCTAGGGACCACTAAGTACAGTGTAGCAATTGTGTTCAACTACTTTGTGATGCTAAATTACATGTTTTGAAATCCAAGCATCCCAAGCTACTTTTATGGTTGATTATTGATATTTAAATTTCTCGATTTCACTGTATCATAAGAAGGAAGGCATAAAACACTTGTTACTTGATATTTGACATCATAAATGCCATCCAGGGTTAATAATATGTATCTTGGTGTAGATCAAGGAGAATGCCCATTTATTCATCTGTCAGATTTCTCTCACCCTCGGCCTACCAGATCCACTTCTATCTGGAGTTGAGTTAGTTGAACACTGAGCTTTTGCATACAATCAATTAAGGTAATCATATCTCCACGCATCCCTTAAAAAAAGAGGTGACAACCTCAGTGACATTCAGTACCTAATTTGAATAGAAACTGACAGCGAGGTTCGTTGATTCTCTGTTGCATATTCATATGCTCTTGGAATTATCTCTTGTTAATAAACTTCTGCTGATTTAATGAAACGTTGGCTACAATAACAAAGAGCCCAATTCATGTACAACACTTTAAAAATAGTGGAAGATGTTCGCAGTCTAACAAAGACAGGCACAACTGTGACGTTTGCTCTAAATGTGGGGTCAGGTGACCAGCAACCAGGGGCCAAGTCTAGCTCTACCTCATCAGGTGATGTAGACACGGAACAGCTGAAAATGATTATTACGTGTTGACATGGTTGGTGAAAAGATCAGACAATGAGTAATGCTTTGTGATAGGAAGAGCGACATGAAATGCAAATTCCAGGGTCATCAACGAGATGCTGGCATGCAGCCACCTGCACCCTCTGTGCCCCCGCTGGCTGCTCGGGCCATGCAGCAGAGAGCTGAGGCAGAGGCCGCCTGGCTGCGGCAGTCTGCAAGCTTCCCCGACCCTGTGCAGGAACAGTTTGCTGGGAAACAAGCAGGTCGACTTTGTACCTGTACAGGATGGGGGCTCTAGCTGCCCTGCCCCAGGCCTCGGGAGGTTCCTGCCTCTGGTTACAGGGGACAGCGGGGAGTAGACAGGAGCACTTGTGACCCTTCTATCCTGGATAGTTCGGTGCTGCAGCTGAACTCTGCCAGCTCCTTCTGACTATCACGGTCCACTCCCTGATGACTCTCTCTGCCGCTCTGTCCCAAGCTGCTCTCCATCCTGGGCCTCCCATGGCCCAAAGCCATGGAGGACAGTCTGAGCAGGAGCCTGTTCACACATGGCAGGCTGCAGGGAGACAGCCATGCAGAGGAGGCTGGGAAACATCTTCAGACATTGAAGAGCTTATTGAAGTCCCCACTCTTCACCACCTAAAGGTGTCTCAACTAGCTTTCCCTCCTGCCTGCACCTTCTGTCCCTCTTCTTAACCTCCCGTCTATCTTTCTTCTGCTTTCTAAGCCCATGCGCCTGTTGTTTTCTTATGGAGACTCATTTAAACCTCAGACACCAATTCAAATGAATCCCCCAATCTACCTTTAGGCATTCAGGAAGGTCCTGTCTGATTTATTGAACCATAAGCTATCTGAGCATGCTAGAGACTTCACCAACACACATTTAGAAGTATTTAGACACCTGCTAGAAGATCCAAGTCTGGCTCGTTCTCTCTCCCCTGCTGCGGGTTTGGGGTAGACATCCAGGCTGAATCACTTCACACGAGAACACAGTAGAACTGTGTGGAGCGGAGCAGGTGCAGATCCACTAAGGCCGTGCGTGTTACAGCATGCAGACCACGTCAGACAGAAGGCGTCTTCTGTACCCGCTGCACACCTGATTCCCTTACTGTCATTCCCAGACCTCCCCAAGCCCTGCCTCTGCTACCCAGGACTGCAGCCCAGTTCCTCCACCGAGGCCAGCAGGAAGGTTCTAGTGGTGTGGCAGTCCTCCCAGCCCTGTGGGTCCTAAATGTCTTGTGGTAGGGACACACAAGGTAAAGCCCCACCCCATGCCCAAGGACAGCAAGTGGCAGACAAGCCAGCACAGCGGCCCCAGAGATCTGGCAGCAAAGGGGAAAGGGCCACTTGGTGAGCCATCAGTTGTGCCTGCTCCTCTGAGCTCACAGGGAGTACCAAACACCAGTGTGTAAACCACTCACTACTTTATCACAAGGCAGAACAGGAGGCAGGAGCTGGCAGAGGGAGGGGCCACGTCCATGGATGGGGAGCCCTGGCGGAAATGGCTCAGGTGCTTTTCCAGGACCTTCTCCCTGGTCCCTGGGCACTAACTGCCTGTGCCGTGAAGCATCAGGAGGCAGGACGTGTCTGCTCAGGGGAGACCCACATTGCATCTGGGATGATGCTGTCAGATCTGCAGCCCGCAGTCAGGAGTGCAGACTGGCAGGGCATGTGTGAAGGGCCTGGGGAAAGGCCCACTGAGCAGAAACAAAACCCCAGCGCTGCCGTTCCCAACTCCAAAGAATGCATGGCTGTCTGCTTGGAAGGCATTGGGTCAGCACACACGCTGACCTCCACAGCCCTTCAACACGTCTTTCTAGGCCCAGGATGGTGGCCTGGGTCAGCTGCGATACTGTAGTCGCAGAGACTCCTTCTGGGTAGATGGGACACAGAGAGAGCAGCTTCTGCCGTGCGAGGGTTAGTGCATAATAGGCAGAGCCATGGCAGCGGGCTGTGCGGAGAAGACCAGCTGAGGAGCTGCAGGAGATTGGCAAGTACTGCAAGGGAAGAGAACGCGCAAAACCATTTGCACACGTGGAGAAAGGATTTGTTTAAAACCCTTATTCGCTGCAAGAATCGCCAATAGTTAATGCAATTGGAAAGTGATTACACAGGACCTTCATAGGCATAAAATGTATTATTTGTTCTGTAATATGTAAGTAATAGTCTCGTATCAGTATACTTTCTATTAAAGCCACGATTGGATCCAATAAAAGTGTGGATTACGAACAGTTTATTATCAATTAAATGTTGGTAGCCGGCTCTAACACTGAGTACCTATCATTAGAGCAGGTCCCCCGAGATCCTCCATAACTTCTTAGCCACCTTTTTTAGTCCAGAATCAGGGACACATTATCATCCAATCATACATTTTAATTGAGCCTAATTGTAAATATCCCCTGAAAACCAAAAAGGAATACAGGTATGTACCTACACCAGTTCACTCTAAATGGTGTGAATCCAATGTCTAGTTATAGTGGAGGGTCTATAATGTTTGCTAATAGAACAATTCACTACTAAGTTAAAATACAGCAACTCATGTTGTTGTATAAATGAATAATGCGGCCAAGATTGATTGATGCCACACAGTATATGTCATGGCAAACGATACAGTCAGCTTTGTTCTGAGAGACACAACCCACTGCCCTGAAAGATACACCACCTGATGCTTTCAGTCACATCAGCAAACACAATAGCGAAAAGGATAAGAGCCAAGGATGCGATGTCAGTGACACACTGGGCAGGGCTTAATGTGATGCTAGGCTGGAATGTCAAGAGAACTAAAGATGTCACCAGAAGGTTTACCACTCGGAAGCCGTAATTGCAAAGTAGCCTCTTTGCTCTCAGACCCCACCTAGACATTTCCCATCAGTAAAAATACCTAAAAATCTCTGTCATTTATTTATGTTGCTGCTCTAGTTTGGGCAAGTTTTAAGCTTGTAGCAAAATAAATAGGTCAAGATCATCACCGCATGATTTCACTGGAAATGGAAATGCTTATTTCCTGAGTGAAAGGCCTCCTATACCCGTGGTCCACAGTCCGTGAGACCCCAGGCCATGTCTCTGACTCTCAGAGCCTCAGCTGGTTAAGCTGCTTAAGTGTCCTTAGAGTTTCCTCCGGGGCTCCTTTCTCATGTGGTACCAGGGATTGAACCTGGGTCCTTGCAGGCGCTTAAGCCACTAAGCTGTCTCCACAGCCCAGGGGGCTCCTTTTTTTCAACAGTTGAACATTTGGATTCATAAGGAATATAAAAGGCCTTTTACACCACAACCACATACTGTTAGATACTTGATAGGGGGGAACGTTGAGCTTAAAAAAGAGGAGTCAGTATTTTCAAGGCTCATTCTGTTCTTTAGCAACTGCTTTACGCATCCAGCTCTGGCTCCGCACAGGCCACCTCCTGGGAGCCTCCACAAGCACTTCATTCCATTTAGAGGTGGGCAGCAGGGAAACTGAGCTGAGTTAGCGGGCGCCTGTCCTCGTTCCCTCCCTCTCCATCCTCCTGGGTGGGTTTGCTCAGCCCTCTCACCCTGCCCGAGGCAGCCCACCCTGCGTACACTAACATTCCCCACCCAACCACCCATTCCCACTTTGTGGAAAATGCCATCCAGCAACGTCCATCTGAGTCCGTTCTGTTTGCAGTTGAAGCCCACCCAGTTTCATTCCTCTCCAAGGAAGAAGCCAGTGAAAATGGCAGTACAGGTGCTGAGGGACGCTAAATCAGAGTAGATTATCGAGGTGATAAGATCTAAGAAGCTACCGCATCTCGTTAAGTTTCACACTTCGCTCTTCTGCCGGGCATATTGCATTTCAAAGTGTGCGGGCCGTATTGGCTGGACCTCGTGCCCTGCGCAGGGCCCAGCTGCAGATGAGAGCCACATCACGGGTGCACCCTGCAGGCGGTAAGCGCCTTTCCCTCCGCCCGAGCGCTGGCTCCTTTACCTGCTCATCTGGAGAACCGGGAGGAGGATGTACGAGGAATTTGAGCTAGCACGGAGATGGCTGTGAGCGTTAGATGAGATTATACATGCGAGCTCATCGCATGGGCTGGCGCAGTAGGGGTGAGTGCATACATATTACACCTATCACCTCCTCCTTGTTTCTAGGGAATGGAGGCATCCATTCGAAGCAGGCAGTGTGCTCAGACATTGAACGAGCACAGCTCTATCATCATCCAGAGTAAGCACCATCAGATACAGGAAAGCCAGCAGAAATCAAAGTACGCACCATTAAAGATGCATGCAAATATGGATGAAAGTGTATGTGTATAGGACGAAACGTGCTGACTTTTTTGCTTTTCATTTTGTGCATTCATTGTTGATATTTCCGTTTTTATACCACATTCCAAAGACTTCATGTCTGTTGCAGTGTACACCATAGCTATGGTGTTAATAAAACAAAAGCCAGGGTTGGGCAGTTAGCTCGGTGGTCTAAGTGCCTGCCTGGTGAGTACGAGGGCTGGGGTTCAGTCCCCCGTACACATGCCATGCTGGCCCTGAAACAGAGCATGGTGGTGCATGCCTATAATCCCAGCACTGGGGAGGCTGCGACAGGAGGATCTCTACGAGTCCAAGCTACATAGCAAGACCATGTAACAGATACGTAAATAAATAAAAGATTAAAAAAAGATAGTGATTGCTGAATGTGGAGAGGATCCTACTGCTATTAATCCTTTGATGTTTTTCTGGTTAATTTGTATTGTATTTTCAAATTATTTTTGAATACAGCAAAGAGAAAATCATGGAAATGGGATGGGAATTTACATCTTTTTCTCTCAAAGACATCAGCAATATACGTACCCACATCGTGTCACAGGGACTTGAGACCTGGTGGTGTGGGCATGGCCCTCTGTGGACATCCTTACTGCCTCCTCCCCCAGTAAAAGCAGCAAACACGGTGTGGGCCCCAGGGCTTCCATCCCTGCGAGTCATGTGTTGACGCCTCTGCCGCCAGAAGAATGGCATGAGTTAGTATGGATGAGTACATGACAGATGCAGACAAAAATAAATGTATTTATACATTTTAGGGATCCATAATAATCACAATTATCATAGGCAGTTTGTAACTGTATGTGATTTTTTTTTTTTTTGTGGTACTGGGGATTGAACTCAGGACCCTGAGCTTGCCAGGCAAGTGCTTATTCTACTGAGCTATCTCCCCGGCCCCCTGCATGTGATAAATCTTGATTCTTTGTTTTTTCCTGTCTTCTATTCTGCCTTCAGTCCCTCTTTCCCTCCTTACTTACAAAGCTTTGTTTCTATTTTTTCCTTCCTTCCTTCCTTCCTTCCTTCCTTCCCTTTTTCCCTTGTTTTTTTTTTTTAATCTTTTTTTCTTTTCTTTTTTTTTTTTTTTTTTNTGCATTACCAGAGATCAAACTCAGGACCTTGTACTTGCCAGGCTCTTATTCCACTGAGCTGCCTCCCCATCCCCCCTTCTTGTTTTCTTTCCCCTTCACCCTCCCTAGCTCCCCTTTCTCTTTGAACATTTTCCTCCTATTTCACAATAGCAGGTGTTCACTGTTCAATTCTTGATGGCAACAATGGAGGGAATATGCCAGACTCAGGGCTTGAGAGTCCTCGTCACTGAAAGAATGGAGTTGACTTCTCTGCACAAGCATGCAGGCCACATTCTTGAGCCTACTGGGGTCATGTAAGCTACCCCTAATTTCTGAGCTTGCAATGGGACATCCTTTAGTGATCTTACCACGTGCTTATTTTGTGTTTGTCAGGGTGCTGTGGATCCCTCTCTACCTACATGCAGAGCTATACGTGTGCGTATGAAATCAAAGATTAAACTGCTTTTCTTCCCTCTGCTGCACCCTCTTCTATATTCCCCCGCACGACGTGCTCACTCGGTGGCCAGGTTCTTATTGTTTTATGCCATTCTTTCTACTCTTTTCACTTTTCACCATCTTTCCTAAAGCACTGTTTCATTTATTAGAAAGAGTGCATCACTCCCTCTTTCAACAGCAACACACAAAGCATCTCCTTGTTTTGCCCTGAAAGGTAGGACCTTATTTATGTAGCTGTGTAGAAACAAGATAATTTTCCCAGCCGCTAGGTGTGTGTTGAAGTGTCGGGTCAGCCGCAGGAGAGCCCACTCGTCAGATCTCCCCAGAGACCTGCGGCCCAGCTCATTGATCTCTGAGAGCTTATTGAGGGAGGAGGGGCTGTTTGCAGAGCGGCAGAGACAGCAGTGTACTTACAGAGCTGATGAAGTGCCTCCGCTTGGGCACACTGGCCATGAGGCAGTTCAGGTGCCCGGAGCAGCGCCGGGAGGGGGTCAGTGGTGCTCGAAAATGCAAGCAAGGGAGAAGGTGTAAATGGGCAGGAATTAAGGAAAAGTGTGTAAAAGGAAAGCCTTTTGACAGCTTTCACTTACCTGTATGGATGGACAGGCCCAGTTTACCCAGGTCATACCAGACATGAAAAATCCACACAGAAAGGATGGATTGACTTTGCACTTCACCCCGATGCTGCAGCTACAGTATCCTGAAATATCAGGCTCGGTGTTGGGCACTAATAATAGCTCCTGTCTTCAACATTTTCTATATGTGAGTTATTAATACTTCTTATACAGTGAAAATGAAGAGTGAAGCCAAAGATTCACCAGACCACTTTGTATGCTAAAAACGTAAGGAGTTTCCTAGCTGATAGCTGATTTGAGATCTGTTAAGTGGCCACACATTTTGGTCCATACAATTATTGAATCTGCTCCATAATACTTTTCCTCCCCTTTAATATTAATGGTTTATATTGTTTCATTGCATGATCCGCCTCTCATTTACTTCCCCTGAGCTTCGTGAACTAGCATTCTGATTTTATAGCCTGCAATTCTTATCAACTATCTTACTGAATGTCACCTACAAGAAGTTTAAGCAGTGGATTGAGGAGTAAGACTCCTGAAGGGCTATTGATTGAAGCCACAACTACAAAAGTGACTGTGGGCTCTCCGAATATGTTTTCTCTGCAGTGGTTTATCCCTCTCAGAGTTCACTGGCCCCGACTCCTTTTTACATGATGCAGTGATATCAATGATGAAACAAAGACTCAAAGTACCTTTTAAAACTAAAATTAAAAGTTATATGATTTGTTATTCTATTATTTTTCTAACAATGAATTATATTAGATGTTTTAATATCTACTTTTCTGTATATTTCTCCTGCATATCATTAATCTTCTGAAAGTGCAATAGTTAACTTACCAATTTTTACCAACAGCTTTTCAATCTGATATTTAGTTGGCTAACTCCTATTCTAAGCTCATCTCTCTCCCTTTTGTAGCCATGCCCCTTAACTTTAGGTTTTCATCATTTTTCTAATTTTTCTCATCTTATTAGTCATCTAGTCATCTTTGAGGTTTTAAACCAAGTCCAGTAACAATGGATTTTATAAGTACAAAATCTCAAGACCCAAAGAAAGTACTTGAGTTCCTTTCCAAATAAATGGCAGCCAGTCTGTGGCATTGGACTACATCACTCTGTGCCTTGTTTTCCCTCTCTAAAGTAAGAATTGGGGTAGGGGAGATGGCTCAGCAGCATAAGCACTGGCCTGCAAGCACAAGGTCCTGAATTGCTTCCCAGGTACAATAAAAAAAAATCATATCTAAAGTAAGAATTATGTTTTGTACCCACTAGTGGGGCTCTTGGAGGAAATGTGAGTCCATACAATTAAATCTCTTACAGCAGCTCCCAAAACCCAGCAGGGGATATTTGTCTGATTCCCACAACCCGTACCTTGCACTGGGAGGCAATATATAGAACCATCTTGTCTAATATTGTTGACTTCCAGTGGTAGTTAAGACTGAGTGAATCACCATTTTCTCTGTATTTGCTACTTTATGTTTTGATACATTTCAATCCAAAATGATTCCACGGAGCAATCGTGTTGTCTTTGAGAATGCATTAGTCAGCTCTCCAGTCACTGGGATGAAGTAGCTGATGCCTGAAACTTGGAGGAAAGGCTTAGCTCCGCTTACAGTTTGGGTGGGTTCAGTCCACGGTTTTGTGACTCCGAGGTATGGTGGAGGAGCCTGCAGTAGGAAAAATGCTCCTGTCATGGTGAGCAGGGGGCAGAAAGGGAAGAGAGGAGCTGGAGACAGGAATGCAGCCTTCAGGTCGCAGCCCCCGTGGCCCGCGTGCTGAGAGCACAGTGAGCTAGGAGCTCATCCATGTGTTCTTCGCAGGTGTGTGCAGCGCGCCCACCGCCCGGCCCCTTCCGAGGCCCCACCCCTGAACGTGAGGCTTTAGGGGGCTTCCGACAGAAGCCGTAACACACAACTTAGAAACTGTGGCTTAGAGAGCTCAGCTGCATTCTGCAGCATGAAGAGCTGGCGAGCCCCACCAGGGACCTAGATCTCCAACCTTAGCAACTGGCTCTGTCTAAGCTCCAGGATGTTTCCCTGAAAAAGACCAAAGAAAAGAGAAACAGAAAGCTGAGGATGTTTTTCAGCTCCTCTATTTTTTTCTTTTCCTTTACGAACTGAGATGTTACCTTCCTGTTACTGCTTAACTGAATTTCACACCCTATTTTTATATTTTAACCTAATCCATGTTATACACTTTACAATTTTGATCTGCTATTTATTGGTATTTTCTTCTTAATTTTTTTTAAATTTAGATACAGGGTCTCACTATGCAGTTCAGACTCGTGATCCTCCTGTCTCAGCCTCCTGAATACTGGAATTATAGCCATGTGCCTCCACACCCAGTTTTTGGGCTGGCACAGGGCACCCAGTGTTCTATCGCTAGCAGGGCGTGTGGTTCCAGGGACTGAACACGGGACTTTGCGTTACTAGGCAGGCACTTATGCCGCTGAGCTATCTTTCTAGCCCTATCAGTGTTTCTTTAAACTCCCATCTTATTGTCGTCTCTTTAGTTTATAGTCTTTGGAGAGGATTTCTGTGTGGGTAGTCAGATTGTTCTTCTACTTATAACGATAGGTAGATAAATCGATATATAGGTATATGGGCAGACAGATAGACCGACAAGAAGGAAGGGTCTCATGTTAATTCATTGTATATAATGTATTAATAATGGATACTTTTTACAGATAAGCAATTTGGGGGGGAACTTTGAAGCAAGATTAAGCATTAATATTTGGCTTCCTAGATGTCTTTAAAAATGTACTTCTGTGAAGAATGCCATGCATGCTTGTTTCTCTCCTTTTGCCCTGGATTTTCTGGGTAGCTTGTCAGGACTCCTGTAGACAATGAAACTTTATTTTTGTGCTCTTGCCTAGATTTCAAGCTACCTTATTCATAATAGAAAGCACGTGGGATACAAATTTTAAAATTTAAATTTTTACTATGAATCTTAGAAATATTTAGGAGAAAATATTGCAGCTGAAAAAGGCATAAAGCGCATTGTCTCCGTTACTTTCTCTCAGGCTGAGACAAAATACCTGACGCCCAGAATTAAGGAAGGAGTGATTTGCTGAGCTCACAGTTCATGGCGGTTTCAGCCCGAATGGTCTCCGATCCCCAAATGCATGCGTCAGGAATCCCCTCATCACTTCACAGTACTCATTATCCGGAGACACACTGGTCTTTTTGTTTGGAAAGTTTTACTTTGAATTTTTTTTTGGGGGGGTACTTTTGAATGTATCGTGTAAGCTCAATTTTGTTTCTTATAAAATGGAGTATTGACTGTTCATTGGCAAAGATAGTCCTGAAGTCCTAATTCCTGCTTAAAAATCAGTCTCCACCTTCTAACATGTTCCTCCAGTTCACTTAGCCACATTTTCCCATAGCAGCCCGATTTCCTTAACAGCTTCTAACCTTTATTTTCTCAAAGGGACATGATTTTAAGTGTCTGATTTGGGAAGTGGCTTCCACTCAAGATAAGATAAAACAAGCACTAGAATGTGCAGAAATCAAAGTTGTGGGGGAAGATCTACAGTTGGAATCTAATTCTACATAGAACACCCATGATACAAATGGATTTTAGACACTGCCTGTATTTTGGATATATGTTGATCTATGTCAGAATATATGTTTTTCTATGTCAGAAAATGCATGTGCCATCTAATCTAGTGAGCTTGGCCAATGATTGCAGTAAATTGTTGGTCACATTCTGCTGATAGAAAAGATAGAATTCTCATTGTTTGTGTCAACTAAAATGTAAGCCTTAAATATTTTTGAGGGTTGGATAACAATAATGACATGGAATGATCCAAAAAGACTCTAGAAAGGGAACAAAACATACAACTGAGTGTAGAAATACCCACACTGAGGTTTTGTAACTGGGATAAAATCTCAGAACAATGTAGACATTCTGAAAAGATGTGGATATTTGTGGGAGAAACCCTTCAGCTTGCTTTTCGGTCTGCTCTGCGGATGGGTTCATTCATTCCTCCTGCGCCCACGTGCCCACCTGTAGCCCAGTGTCTTTGGTCCCGTGACATCTTTACTTGAAAAAGAGACATCTAGAGTTCTTTTGGGAGTTCCTGGGCAGAAACTGGAGCAGGCTTGCATGGCGTGCACTGATGCTATTTATAGAAAGCCAAGCCCACTGCTTTATTCCCTTACTCACGTACACACTCCCTCCTGTTTCCTGTCATATCCAGGAAATCCTCTCGGATACTAAATTTGTTTTACACCCTTAAAGTTATAGTTACTGAATGCATATGAACATTATCAATTCAAAAAATAAAGACCTAACTCTCCGTGGTTGCTTATAAGGTATTCCCTATAGTTCTTCTGGGTTTTTACTTCTGAATTATTCTAGAATGGAACTCAAGGTCTTATGTGTGCTGGCCAAGCGCTGCACCACGGAGCCGCACACACCCTGGCCTGGTCTCAGGTTGGTACTCCAGAGGAATAAGCCTTCTGCTAGTTGTTTCTTAGCAACGTACACGCAACCCTCACAAGGCTTGCGTACCTGTAAGGTTTGTTTCCGTAATAGTGTGCTGATTATCATTGAACTGGGTGACACTGAATACATTGGTTCAGCTATGACAGATTAATTCTTTTTATTCTTTCAAACCCCTATTGTTTTATGTGTGTAATTTCCCCCTTGCCTAGACCCAGTTAACCGTTTCTGTGAGCAGGTCCTCAATTTTTTACTTTGTCCCTACTTTCCTGTCCTAGCCCCATCTTCCCCCGGTGTCGACTCCGTCCCCTTGCAGCGCACAGGCAGCCAGCACGGGCCTCAGAGCGCAGCCGCAGCCACCTTCCAGAGGGCCAGCTATGCCGCGGGCCCGGCCTCCAACTACGCGGATCCCTACCGACAGCTCCAGTATTGTCCCTCCGTGGAGTCGCCCTACAGCAAATCCGGCCCCGCTCTCCCGCCTGAAGGCACCTTGGCCAGGTCGCCATCCATTGACAGCATTCAGAAAGACCCCAGGTGGGTAAAACCCTTTTTCTTTTCCTTGAGATGTCTGAAAAGAGTTTGCAGCCTTGCACTTCGCTTTCATCCTTCGCCTGGCATTGCTGCGTTGAGGGCAGTGGCTGAGTGTGTAAAGAATGACTTGCTCCAGTGCTCAGTGATTGATCTGAGTTCTCAGGACGGATGCCTAGTGTCTTCTGTGGCTCATACCAAAGCGTAAAGATCTTTTGATGGGAACAGCAAGAGGTGCTGGGGGTCTCAGGCGTTGGATAAGATCTAGAGAAGCCTTCTTTAATGCAGCAAAAGCCAAAAACAAAAGACAGATGATCCTGTCCTTTGACATCAAGTGTGTTACCGACTCAGTGGAAGCCTGTGTGGGCACCATGTGTCTTTCTACTTATCAGTGTAAAGGACAAACCTCCCGAGTTATATTAGAAATTGAAAATTTAGAAATTCTCTATTATCTTCATTTTTCTGTGTTTTGAAATAAACGTTAGGAGTAAGTTATTTGGGCTTGATAAATACTCAGACATAGTATACTAAAGAAATAGTTACCGTGTGGTTTATTTTTTACTTTTCTTCCAGCAGTGGTAGGGGATTTAGGATGTACAACATCTGAAGTTGAGATTGGCTCTTTTTAGGGTTAAATAATGTTTTATTCATAGCTATTGTGTCTAAGCAGACAGAGTCCTGTGAACACATATATCAGCATCTGTGAGCACTACCGATAGGTCACAGTTCTGGTCTAAGTCTGTAGAACGGAAGCTGCCTTAATTCCAATGGTAAATGCAAAGTTCATCCCAAGGAAATCTCACACACAATACTCAGATCCTGTGAAATGTACTGAAAAGTCTACATATAGCCTTTTGCCAAAAGAAGTTACTTCTACAAATACAAAAGACAGGACAGGATGGTTTTGTAGTGTTCTTTGAGATGGTCTTCAATACACACCCAACCCACTTGGGAACTCCTTGCTAAATATTGTATTTGGAGTAATCTCCACTGTGAAATCGGATTGCAGTAAATGCTCATTGTTCGCTGCTAGAAATCAGAAGATAGCTTGGATCTGCAGTGCTCAGTGTACTCGTTTTCTAGACTTTCAACCTTAACAGCAACCTATATTCGTGATTCTGAGATTTTCCCTGAGCTCTGAAATGCTCTTGACACAGCCCCAGTGGTATCTCAGCTCATGAACTTAATTTTTCCCCCTGATTCTGATAGCAAACTGACTTGGGTAAGAACCAGATCAAGTCAATGGTTAGCCTCAGTGTTGACCTTAAGGGGGAGTTTGACCTGATTCTTGGTCTGCAACCAGACTCATGAAGAGAATTGAGCTCTTGAGCCAAGGTACCATTTTCTAGAATATTCTTCAGAAAATACTTCACCAGACTCTAACACACCACTGAAAATAGATAGGACAGAAGTACAGTATTAAGAAGTGCTAAAAGAGAAAAAAAAGTATATATTTTTGAATTGGTATTATTTATATTTATCATTATATATTTAAATTGAAAATAAGCATTTTCTCTCCAAAAGAAAGACACTATATTTTCATATTAGAAAAACTAAGCTTCATAAGAAACCACCTTTATATTTCTCTAGCTATGGTCTACTTTCTGTATTTTTATTGTGTTAAATGCAGTTTATTTCTGGGGCCGGTCAGGTAGCTCAGTGGACTAAAGTGCCTGCTTCAACAGAGCGCAGCTGCGAGGGTTCAATCCCCACTGGCCGTGCCAGCCCCGACCCTGGGTCCTGCTGAGACAGTGACTGAGCCTGGGCGTGGTGGCCTGCGCCTGTAATCCCAGCACTTGGTAGACTGAAAACAGGAGAATCACTACAAGTCCGATCTACACAGCGAGACCCTGTACACCCTGTAGACCCTGCCCTAAATTTAAAAAGAAAAGTTTATTTTATTAAATGGGATGTTCTTTCCGTTTTGTATTGCTGTCATTCTTCTAGGCATTCTTTCAATATATTATCACAGATTTTGAGTTCTAGATGTCACTCATATTTACTGAGTGCTTGTGATGATCCAAAAAAGGGAGAAACACCAATAGAGAAGGTTGAACAGGTAAGAGAACTTTAGCCACTAATCCTTTGTGTGTGTTAAGTATATATGCAAATGAGTTATTAATGCTATGTGAGTTACAAGTTTATTATTTTTAAGAATGCCTGGTATCTGCATTAATTGTGTGTCAGTTCTAAACATCACATACTACTAACCTTAGCTCACACATGTAGACAAAGCAACAAGAGCCGTTTGGAGAGCCAGCACTGGGTGAGTGTGCCTTGATGCAACGGATATCAGTAACCCTTGCATTCACGAAGAGTATTAAGTACGATAATGCTCTCCTCGTAGAGTTTTCACCTGATGAAAATATTATTAATAATAATATTAATACATTAAAATACTATTATTTAGTGGGAAAAGTGCTAAATCTAAAGAGTGAAATTGTAAAATATACTTTTTTTTAAGACAACCCCTTTTTTGCATTTTCTTTTGAATAATGGATTGTGACTCTTCCTAGGCAAATATTGCTAAATTTTGCTATACCTAACTTGCAGGGTTCATACATACTTACTTTGACATTATGAATTATGATTGAAACTTTGACAGTCTTTTTACTTTCTCACTTTCATATATGCGTATACCTAGAGAATATGTTGAAGTTTCATTTGTCATCAAACACCAGACCATGTAAGCCTCTTTACCACTGCGAGCAAATGGTCACCGCAGGTCACAGCCTTCAGACTTTCTTTGCTTCCATCTTTGACTGAAGCCTCCTTTGGGGGAGACTGATGTCCCATATTATTGCCTTACGTGAAGATCAGGGGCATGAAATGAATTCCAAAGATCGTCCTGTGCTGCCTGGTTCGTACCCCAGCGAGCACCCACTTGTCTGGCACAGCAGAGTCCACGCTGATGTGGGTTGGCGTGGGTACATCTGATTGTTCATTTAAAAAAAAAGAAAAGAAAAGGAAATACTGTATTTAGGTCCAACAGGATTTGGAACCACGCAGGGTCTGCAGCAGGTATTTATGTGGAGGGTCTGGGAAGAGTGAGGAGAACAACGTCCAACTCCCGCGCCCTGGTAACTGTTTAGTTTTTGATCTTTGTTGTTTTGTCTTCTTTCTTTTTGCAATTAACAGTCTGGCTCACCTTACTACAGGCCAGTTTCTTATTGCTATTAAAAGTTTGAGTGCTGCTCAGTGAAAACTTTTCAAGCAAAAACAGAATTTAAATATAAGAATTTGAGGTCATCCAACTCGAGAGCCTATAAGTTTAGAGTTAGTCCAGGTGACAGGAAAAACTGAAAGAACCGGTTCTGAAGGGTTGCCTTTCTTTACATCTGTCTGGCTCAGGTCTATGGATTGGGGCAAAACTTGGGTCTTTTAAAATGCTCTCAAATATCAGCTGCCCATTTCAACAAAGAATGCACAGAAATCTTTTATGAATAGAGATGGTAAAATCCAATTTTCTTTTTAAAGTCAACGATCACTAGGAGAATGATTTTTCTACATCTAACATTCACTTTCCTAGGAGCCACGTCTCCTGGAACATTTTTATTTTGTTATTAGGTGTTGTCTTCCATGAAATGCGAATCTCTTCCGGGTGTGTGACACAGCTAGGAGCGGGGATGTGGCTCAGCGGCAGGAGCACCTGGCTGACACAGCTCGTACATTTTTGGGTCCTACATCAAATACTGAGTCCTACATCCAGCTGGCTCTAAGCATATAAGTCAAAAATAAGTCTTAAATTGCATGCAAGAAATGTCAGTGATGTTGGAAGTGAGGTCATAATAGCGTTCTTATTTTGAAAATTTGATTAATGAACTATAAAAGTGTACAAAGTAAAGTTAAGACACCAGGGTATACTAAATATACTATAAATGTTATCATCTCTTAAAGAAGAAAAAAAAAAGGCCAAAAACATGGTAATGGCTCCATATGTGTGTGGTAATGGGCACAGCACGTTGGAGGTATGATTGGCGAATCCCTCTCTAGGATGCGGTCATGCTTGCTGTTCATGATCCCAAAAGCGAGTTTTCAAATGTGCTCAAAGAAATCTCATTTGTGGCAAATGTGATTTACAGTGATACTCTTGTTTTTGTGCTTCATACTCTACAAATGCATGTGACAGCACATTTCAATGCAGACTTTAGGTCCAAATTATGAACTATGTTTTTATTTGTCTTCGTTAAATGTATCTTCCATGGAGCTGTTTTATTTCAAGTCACCAAAATTTATTAAGAATGTAAAATTAGGTACTTTAAAAATCATACGTACATTTCAACTATATTTTATTTGCCATTTTGAGATTTTACTAGAAGTTATTTTATTTTGAGCATCATATTGCTAGATCTCATTAAAAAGTATTGCCTGTAAATATTTTATCATTAAGCAAACCTCAGTAATGTATTTCAAATGCTGTCTCTTACTAATTTTTGATATGCATGCATAATTGATAGCCAATTGAATGTTCAACAAGCAAAACATAGTGAAAAATGCTTTGGAAATGGTGAAAAGTTTGAAGAAGGGCTTTGAGATCTTAAAGTTGAAGCCACATCATTACAGAATTTATTAGGTAACTTAAGTAACAGTGCTGAAGTGTTTGCAATAAAGTGCTTGAAATGTCCCCAAAGCCTCGTTCTCCTGGGTGCTGAATCCCTGGAGAGTGTTTGAACTTAGATACTCAGTAAACACGCAGGTAACTGCAGGTGTCAGAGGAACCTGAAGTGTGAAGACCGTCAGAGTCTTCAGAGCTTCTGGAAGGCACCGTTCACCCAAGTCGGTGCAAAGCCACCACACAGCTGCCTGACCACCTCCAGCAGCTGGCCACCTGTGGCTTCTAGAACCATCTTAATTTTTTTCTTTTTTGAATAACTCACATCTTTGCAACTCACTTATATTATAGAACATATGCATCTGAATTCACCCCTGCCTCTTGTGTCTGAGCTTGGAAATTACAGGAATTCCCCACAGTCCTTCTCCAAAGTATGCACTGTTCTGAGGTCAGGTACCACAGCTCCCACGAAAAGCCCGGCTCCTGTCCCTGCACTGGCTGCCATTGCTGCCCCTGCCTGGGTGCTCAGTCTCCTTCAGACCCTGCCTCTCACCCCACCAGCAAGCATAGAAATTGTGTGTTACCTGGTACTAACCTGGGCTCCTTGTGGGGATTTTTGATATTGGGATGGCAATGTTTATAACAGTGACAATATAAACAATGACAGTTAAACTTACAGTAGTACCTTGGCTCATGAATACCTCTGTTCACTAATAATTCAGTTCCAGAACAGAAGCATTTAGCAAAATTTTACTGCTGTTCACAAACTCTGCCAAGCCAAACTTGAGCCGTCTTCCCCAGAATTGTGGAACCAATGAACTTTGTGAACCAAGGTAACACTGTAATTTGAAATTATGGCCTGAGCTCATTGTTAAATTTTATATTTTTATTTAACTTGATTCTTTCCAAATCTCTATGACATAACATTCTACAATGTCAGATTTACATATGAAGACTCAGAGAAACAGATAATGAATCCAAATCTGACTAATTTCTGATCCTGTATTTCTAGCTAGAATCACAAGTACTGATACCGGTATTAATTTGCTTTGAAATTAAGCAAAACGCCATGCCTTTTCCAACATGATTTCTGCAAAGCTGTGAATTAAGTATACTGACCTCAGATTTTTAATTTTCTTTTCAAATTAAATGAGGGGCTTAACGTTCACTTTTCGTAAGGTTTTTATGGTATGGTTCCATCACAGGCCTCTTTTCTAGGTCCCGGTTTTATGATCCAGGATAATTACTGTAATTACTGCTGCAGGTTCCTTGGCAACTTCAGACATACCTTGTTTATCTCCTGTGGGTCTTACCAGTGGCTGGCCAAAGCTGGCCCAGTGGCAGAGCACTGAAGCCCTCCGCCCTCTGAGCTCTTCTTCCAGGTCCGTCCCAAGGCACTGGATGTGCTCTAGGTGACGTTGTTCTGAAGGATTCTAGGATGGCTTCTCCAGATTTAACGAGAACATGAACATACCTTTGTTCTTTCAGGAGCTTTACAAGTTGTGTGTGAGAGAAAGATGGATGCATAAATAACCATGATGCGCTGGTTTAGTAGGACAGGTACAAGCAAAGAAGCACAGAAGAACAGGCTAAGGGGTCTGTGAGTCTTCACGGAGAGATCTTATTTATACAGGAAGAAATGAAAGGAAGCTGTCCGCGAAAAGAGAGCACTTAGAAAAGAGGCTTCAAGCACAGAGGGGAGGGCCCATTTGAAACACTGAGGCCTGTGCAGAAGGGCTTGGTGGTCACACAGCAGCATCTCTGAATGTCGCTGTGTGTCCTTTGAGCAGGGTCAATGCCAACTTTCACCTCCCTATGCGCGAATTGCTTAGGGCTCCTCTCTTGGCTGGTTTGCACCATCATGACAAAAGTGCTACAGGCTGGGTGACTTCCATACAGGAGAAACTGACTTGTTACGGTTCTGAGATCTAGGAATGTTCCATCAAGGAGAGGAGACTGTGTCATTAGTGAAAACCCTTTCTTCCTCGGTAGGGGCTAAAGCAGCTTGTAGGGACCTCTTTTATAAGAATATTAACCCTACTTGTAGAGACTGCATTCCCAGGATTCCTCAAAAGTCTCTCCCTTCTAACACCAACATTCTGATGGTTAGTATTCAACATATGAATTTGGAGATGCCACGGATATTCCAGAACATAGCAACTGCTGTAACAAAGGACCACAAACTAGGTAAATCCAAACTGATGGAAATGGAATCTTCTACAGTTCTCAAGGCCAGAAGTCTTTTTTCTTCTTGGCAGAACCGGGGATTGAACTCAGGCCCTTGCACTTGCCAGGCAAGCTCTTTTTCTACTGAGCCATCTCCCTGGCCCCTGAGGCCAGAAGTCTTAAATCAAGAGGTCTGCAGTGTGATTTTTCACTCCAGATATCTGATGGAGAAGCCTTCTTTTGGCCTATTCCAGCTTCTGGTGGCTCCAGGCGTTTCCTTTGTTCATGGTTGTATCACTTTAGTTCTTGCTCTCTCCTCATGGGATCTTCAACTGTCCCTCCATCTGCTTCTGCTTACTTCTAAGGACGTGGTTCACTGGATTTAGGGCCCATGCTATTCAATATGGCCTCATCTTAACTTAATGACATCTGCAAAGAACCTACTCCAAATGAAGCCACCTCATAAGGTTCTGGGTAGACACTAATTTAAGGAGTTACTATTCAATTAAATACACTTGCCTTGGCACGCTAGTATCTTGCGAATGCTTCAAAAGTATTGTACGTGGAACTTACATCAGAGTGTTTCAAAGATAAATATTTTAATTCTTTTCATTTCGTCTTACCTTTCTCATCATGACTTTCTTTATAATTATTTAGCAATGTAGGTAAATAGTTTAGAAGCAAATCTAACATTGCATTTTTCCTGATTAACGTAGCTGGTGTTGCTAACTCCTGGGGAGATGAGCAAGCTTGGCCGTCTTTTGGCTCTTGAAAATGTTTTCATTGTTAGTTCTGTCTTGCTCATTTTTGGAGGAATAAAGTAGATGATATAATCAAAGCTCTAGTTGGATAAACATGCATCAGCAGCAACAGTGTTTGCTTTGCAAAGAGAAGGAGCTAGTAAGTGCGGCTACCCCAACACCTGCTCACTAAGGCTTCCACTCAGACACGCCATTGGCTGAAGTGTGGGCCAGCAGCAGGCCCAGGAGCAACACCAAGAGGAGCCAATATGTCATCTTTCTCCTTTATGTAGTAAAATATGTGAGTAAAGATCCAAATGTTCTTTTTCTCATCAAAGATTCTATATTTCATCAAGGGAGTGACTTTGTTCACCTGTGGGATCCACACTGCTCCTCACCCTGAGGAGCAGCAGATACGGCTTATGAAGACAGTCATGTGCAAGGGTGAGGGGCTTCCCACCCGATGGCAATCTGGGGTGCGGTCTTATCTACTCTGCCCTCACTGTCTGTGAAGTGAGAATGATGATAGCCACCCCTCTGGGAGATTCTTGAGATGACGCAATATATTAAGGCCTTAATGTCTATGGAATACTTCCTGGTATGGAGCAACACTATGTTAGACTTGGCTGCTAGTGCCAGTCCTATGTTGTCGCCTACCCCTCATTGCTGTCCACAGAAAGACCGTAGCTGGGCTAAGAACGGTGCTTGGGTGTCGGACCCATGAGGAAGTGGGGAAAGATACACAAGCCCAGAGCTTCCAGCACTGGGGACAGCAAGGAGGACTAAGGGCAAAGGCCTGGAGCTCCTCCTTCAGGAGGGGGCAGTGGGAGGGATGAGTGAAGGCAGCTCTCAGGCCCACAGGAAACTGGGAGGCGGTATCACTGAGCACTCAGTCCTCAACGCCGAGAGAGGAACCGGAAGGTAGAAGGGAGGACTTCACTGCAGAGTGACTCTGTTTGTTTCACAAAGCCTTTCTTTGCAAAAATTCCTTTTATCAATGTAAAGGGAAGTAATATTCGTAATACTAATTTTCTTCCCATACCTAGAGTAATATTCTGCTTCTTGTCTTCAGAACCACTTGGAGGAGGAACTAGCTGTATTGATAAACTATCAATTCATGTCTAACATGGTATCCTCAATTTATTTACCCACAGGCAGGTCCAGCATAGGGGTTTCCAGGACACAGTGTGGGTCAAAAGAATTAAACAGTAGTGAAGAAAGAATATCTATACACCAGGTATAATTAGTGAGTTAATCTATGACTCATTAACAGGCACTCCAATTATTGTGGTAGTCTAACTCTGTTTTGTGTACTGGGTACACGGGCTTTTCTCTAGGAGGAGTCTCCTCATTATTTATGTGCTGTTGGTACCACCTGCTCTACTCCACATTCAGAGGCTCAGGCCTGCAAAGATCTAGCTACCCACAGGGGGTCACCCATGGGGACCCTCCTACCGCTGGGCTCCAGATAGGTGGGTACATCTGTGTAACCAAGTCCCCAGGTCGCTAAAGTAGATCTGATACATTGGGACTTTCCCACAGCATTTAGGGGCAAAAGCCAACTTCAGGTGAGCTAAATGTACATCTTCTCAGGATAGATCTTCCTCGCTGGTCCCTAACCACAGAAAATGTCCTGTACACTGGGCATCCTTGCTGGAGTGGCGACATTAGCCTTGTGTTTGGTCTCCATTTTGAAACTGGGAACTAAGCTATCTTTGGTCAATCGATTTCTGTCTCTAATGACATGCATGTGAATCTTTTATGTAAGCTAAAACTATCTTTCCAGAACTTTCCTTTAGCTTTCCTATCTAAAGGCAACTGTATTCACACTTCCAGGAATGAAGATATTATCTTTCTCCAGACTCAAGAAAACTGAGAATATTCTTATGATAAATTATCATGAAAGCTTTTTTTTTCAAGTAGACAGATAGGTAAGGCAGGATCTGAAGATACCATCCAATATCAGAGCTATCTTGCATGAGTAGAAGGCAGAACTCCGGGAACTTTAGCCTTAATTTTATGTTCCCTATCACTCCTAAGTACAAGGATGACACATAAAATTAAAAATGGCTGGTAGTTTGATGAAATAGTGTGTCAGAGTCTCAAGCACAGTAAGTATTTTGCAATAACATTACACTCTATGTGAAACTGTAGCTAGCGATTCCTAATTTGTCTTGCTCTGTGTCAGTGTTCAGCATGACCCTGTGCATGACAAGCGTGTGGTGTGTGTGCGTGCTGTGGGACTGGGTACTGTTGTGCTGGAAGAGAGTTGGGGTCTTCGCACCACTCTGTAATAGTCCTATTGCTTAAATCTACAAAGGAGAAGGCATATCTACCGAAGGTGAGGGAAGAGAGTCTACTTCCCCATTTGGAAGAAATGATCAGAATGTTTTAGACTCAAAAGGATGAACCTGAATAGCAGGGTGCCTGCAAAACAAGCTGAAAACCAAACCAAGGGAACTCCTCTCCCTGGGGTGCCCTGGAGAATCAGGCCTGCTTGCAAATGGAAAGAGAGCCCTGGAATCTAAATGCTCTGGTTTGACGTGCAGATTTTATTCAAAAATCTATGTGCTCCCATGCGCTTCCTGCTTGTCACCTTTTTAGAGTTCTGGGAAGTGGTTTTGAAGGAATCAAAAGGAGGTTTATCAAAGAAAGGTCCTGTGAGTCTTGTCTTGGGTGAAATTATAAACACTGGGGTCAGCTCCCCTCCTACCTGAGGTTTCTTCCTGTGCGTGGGGTCCCCCAAAGCTGGGACAGTTCCCCCTGCAGCCAGGCATCTTTCAGTGTTGCCTTCTGGACATAGTTCTTGTAGTTCTAGGCTTAACTTTATATAAATCGGTAGATTATATGTGAATGTGTGTATTAAATGGATAAATAAATGTACACACAATACTATGTGTATAGATGTTATGTTATAGACGCATACATACATATACGTGTGTATATACAAAATCAGTCCTGTGACTTAGAGGTAACAAAAGTTTGTGTCTGTGTATCTGTGTATACGCTTGCATATGTGAGTGCATATATACAGATATTTATATTTACATATCATAATTTATATCTAAAATCGAATAGTATGTATGTATGTATGTATGTATGTATGTATGTATTGGTTCTGTGCACATTTAACCAGAACTAAGATCTATCAAATTTGCATAAGCACATGATGGTTAGTGTTACAGAGGACACATAATAACAAGGTATTAATTTTCTGTCTTTTCTATTTATCACTGTTGATAGCATGTAGAAAGTTGAAATAATAAATCAGTGAAGCTATGAAAGCACAGAGCTCTTTCCTCCGTAGAAATCAGATGAGTCACAATAGCTCTTTGATTCTTAATGGGGACGCTTCTGGCTGTCGCCGTGTGCGTTTAGTAGGCTTCCGTATCACAGTCACGTGCTGCTCAGATTACTCTGTGTTTTCCAGATAGCTTGGCCACTTCCTACTTAAAAGAAGGCCTCCTGCTCTCTTTCACTCATCCTACTATGGAAAACCCACTGGATCGGTAGTATATCTCAATGAATCCATCCTCTAAGCCATCACCGTTTATCCCATCAGAAGTGAAGATCCCCTCTGCCCATGTCATGCTCACACCCATAGGATACGGGCTTGATGTCACCAGTCCCTTGTCATCACCATCTGACTGGGAACATTTAATTGAAGACAAAAATGGAGCACTCAAAACATGTATTGTCTTGCAACGCAAGTTGTAGCTGACTGTCAGCTGTTCACTGATGGGAATTAATTCCCATCTCTTCTTGAGATGTTTTGTAGTTAATAGTGCTCATTAATTCGAAGGCACTGACATCAACAGAAAGAAAATTAGCATTTTATACTAAGAAAAAGTACATTTTAAACTGAAATTCCTTTGTTCATGATATGGTACAGTTTGACAAGTCCAATGACTTAATTTTGTCATCCACTGAACATCATTTTCAGCTGCTCTGAGCTGCTGAGTCAAATGTGCTCCAGCAGCCACTCGATTCTAGTAAGAAAATGAAAAGAGAGTAAGGAGGAGGGGGGGAGGGGGAGGAGGAG
>NDGN011487749.1:0-14089 GCA_002564285.1 Tympanoctomys barrerae
TTTTTTTTTTATTTAATTCATAAAAGCTGCTGTGTGATTACTGAAAGGTTGGCTTCTCTTTATAATGGTCCTTGCTTCTATAAGACTTTTAAATGTAAGGGCAAAATAAAAACCTCTCGGCAGCTGCCCTGAGTGGGACGCACACCTTTCACCTGCCTGGCTTCTGTATCTACTGGAGAACTCTCCCCTCCGGCAGGGGCAGCTCGGGGTGACCTGGAGCTCCTGGCGGGGATGTGGGGACACAGCCTTCCTGCTGTCTGGGTGTTCTGCGAACACGCTCTGATGCTCCCGATGCTGCTCCCCAAGTGCCTGCCTGCCAGCTGGGAGCAGGAGGAGGCCACCGGGGCGGGCGGGCGGGGCATCCAGCTAGCAGGAGCCCGTGCCCTCCGGCCAGCGCCCAGCCCTCGGCATCCTCCGTCCTTCCGTCCTTCCCTTCCTCTCCTCTCCTCTCCACCACCTCCCATCTTTACTCGTGAGAGGGGAAGAGGAAGAAAAAAGAGAAATGTAGTTGCTACCACGTGGTCCACGTGACCCTCTGGATTGAAAACACGATTTAAAAAAAAAAAAAAAGAAGAAGAAGAAGAAGTTAAATTCCACTTAAAACTGGAAAGGGAAGGCGTGGTGGTGCGCACCTGTCATCCTAGTGCGCTGCGAAGCAGAGAGTCCTTCTGTAGCAGAAGGGTCCCAAGCTAAAGCTCAGCCTGGGAAACTGAGCAACTTCGCAAAAATGTGATTCAAAATTAAAAAAACAAAAAACAAAAAACAAAAAAAAAAAAAACCTTTAAAAAGGCTTGGGAATGTGGCAGTGTGAAAGCCCTGGGTTTAATCCCCAGGACTAAAAGCAACAAATAGAGAAAAAAAATCTGTAACTCCTCCAGTCACCAGGCCAGAGGGAAGCTGCCCCCAGACACAGAGGAAGCACTCAGGAAAAGGCTTTCCCCGCAGCCCTTGGTGGGACAGCAGCTCCTGAGCCCACTGCTATCCACAAAGGGCGGGCTCAGGACTCCTAGCAGTGACATGCCCACCTGACTAAGCCACGGAACAAGTGGCGTAGGGCACAACCATAGCCGCCACTCAGTGGGAGGACAGCGGGAAACATGGCCAGGCAGAGCGGGGCTTTCCTGAAACCTCCCTTACCATGGGCACTACCCTATACAACAGTGCAATTCAAACTGCCCCAAAGAGCCGCCCCATCTTCCCTCTGAAGAGTCAAGGCAAAATGTATCCTTGTCCTAAGGTAGAGGCCGGCTAAACCTTGCATCTGAGAAGGGAGGTTTATACAGCGGATATAGACACAGCCATGACCAACTTGCCTGAGCTCACCCAGACTTGAGCCTTGAACTCCAGAAAACATGGAAGTAAAAACTTTCCCAGCCAGATGTGGCTAAGCCACGAGGATCACAAGTACAAGTCCAACGTGGGCTGCTAAGTGCCTCAGTTAAGACTCTGTCTCAAAATAAAGTAAAATAATGATAATGCATAAAAGTCTCAGGGTGGGCCGGCCTGATACCTCAGCAGACTAAAGCGCCTGCTTAGGCAAAGCGCTGTGGCCGGGGTTCAATCCCCAGCGTGCCATGGTGGCACCACCCACAGGGCATGCTGAGACTGCAATTGAGACTGGGCATGGTGGCATGAGCCTGTAATCCCAAGGCTTGGGAGGCTGAAAACAGGAGAATCACTACAAGTTTGATCTATGCAGTGAGACCCTGTAGACCCTGTCCTAAATACAGGAAAAAAAAATTAAAATATTTTTTTAAAAAGTCTGGGGCTGTAGCTCAGGGTTAAGGCCCAGGTTCAATTCCTAAGACTGCAAAAAAAAAAAAAAAAAACAGTAAAACAAAACAAACACTTTACCATAGAAAGGTAAAGGTATGTACTATCTATTCTGGGTACACCAATGAATTAAAAAGGGGCATTAATTTTCTTTCAAAGCTTAAAAATAGCTCACTTATCATTTCTTGTTTTTGTCACTGGTATTTCCTGTCTGCTGTAAATTGCTATTATTTTTTAAAATTAATCTGCTATCACACAGCACCAAGACAATCATAGTTACAATGGTGCCAGGCACAGGGGTTTAGAATGTATGGGGAAGTTTCACAAGTGCTATCTCATTTCATAGAGAAAGGAAGGTGAGCCCTCTTGTGAGATGCATTTTCTGGAAATGGCAGAGATACATGGAGAGAGGAAACTACAACTAGCTGTAAGGGAGCAGGCCGCTGGCTCCATGAGCTCCTGTACTGCAGCCCAGTACTCTGGGTACTATGTGTCTACCAATCGCTGGAGCTGTCTGGTCAAGCTGTGACAGTCTAATGATCTCTATAGACATTCACTTTATGTTCCCAAGCCAGCCCATGCTGCACCGCCACCAGGACAGCTGCTCCTGAGGGCAGAGCCACCCAGCTCCTGTGTCCCAACTATAGCTGCTGCCACTTTCCAAGGATTGAGGACTTCTGGGCAGAGAAATTTTGAGAAAGAAAGACACAGCGCAGGAAGCAAGACGCATCCTCTGAGATGCCAAAGAGGTTCCCTTCTCACCCTCTCACTTTTCCCGCTGAGGCTGCATCCCAAAAAGGGAGTTTCCCATCACAACAATGAGCAGAAGCACAGGATGAGGGTGAAATCCTCCTCCCTTGCTAAGACCCTTGGTCATATGAGAGTGCAAGTCCTGGCTCATCCTTCTTGTCTTTTTGGTTGTCCGTGATGTGGTGTGTTCTGACCCTCCTGACAATATAAGCATCATAGACTTTATTATTACATCAGGAACGCCGTGATATGCTTAGTAATTGATTACAGAGACACAGCCCAGAAGGCTGCTCCCCCACTCACAGCCACAATTCCAGTAACCTAACTGCCTAATACTCCTGGAATGTATAAACAGTGTTAACTGCTGCATTCCCCACTGGACATGGCAGAAGGAACTACCAGGCAAGCAGGCTCAGAGCGCTGAGAATGGTTTTCATTTATTGAACGACAGGATGTCACAGGTAGAAACTGAGATCACATGTTTTGGAACAAGGATGCCAGATTACTCATCATCAGATTTTACCTGGGGGCTAACCCACCGAGGTTGTCGGTTGTCGGCTGTGTTTGGGAGCTGAGATCAGTAACAAAGTTTACACGAAGCCATCACCCAGCGACACTCACTCTCCATTTGGTACATATTAGCAAACTCCAATGATGAGCTTATTAAAAAGCTCCCAGGCTCACTATTTCTAATTTCATGGATACCATGATAGGAATGTAAGGTAAAAGACCAAACAGGGCCACGCTGGACCAGGAATGTAATCAGATTGATTCATGTACTTGTTAACGGGAGAAATGACAGGCCAAATAAACCAGGGAAAAAGCCACACGTTCAGCAGTCCTACGAATTGGGGCTGCAGTAACTGTAAGAGACCAGACAGCTGAGCCTTTGCGGGGGCCGTTCGCCCTCGCCCAGAGCAGTACAGCTGTCCTCCCCAACACAGCCAGAATCAAGAGGTTACTACTGTGGGCTCCAGGGAGTCGTGCGCCCTACACACACGTGCCCGCACAGTGCTGGCGCCTCAGCTCTGTCTTCTGCAACAAGTTAATAGACAATAAGTAGAACCAGCCCCAAAACATGGCTCGCATCATTTCCTCCATCTCCATGTCATCTTCAAGCAAAACAAGCCATTCATGCAGCAGATCCTCAGCCCAACTCTTGACCAGCAGTGTACACTAGATCTCCAGGTAAATCCACTTTAAATCACCACACAAGTACCAATGAACATCCTGTTTGCAACAAAAAACAAACAAACAACAACAAAAAAAAACCCCAAAAACAAGCATGTTTGTTGCATCCCACAACTGGAGCCCACAAAGAGCAGGGTGTGTATCCTGGGGAGCCCAACCACACCAAATGAACTGCCACAGTGGGACTTTCTAGACCAGAAGGACCTGCTTCACCTTGGCCAGTGAGTTCCTGTTAAAAATGGCCCTGCCATCTACCTCAGCCAGGTTCTTGTGTGAACGCTAATAAGGACTTGTTTGTTGAACTGAAAAATCATTACCAGAGAACACGTCAAGTAATGAAAGATGTTTTCCTCAGAGAAATGTTAAATACTTCACTTCTTTCACAAGGAACGAGTACATGTGTTTCCAAATAATACCTTTCTCCCTCCCCACCCACACTTCCTCATGGTCTTGCAGCTCCTGGACCCAATGTGAGTACACTCCTGTGGCTGGGCCCTCGGAACCAAGAACACGCTGTTATTTTATTTATTTTCTTTGCCCGCCAGACCACGTTTGTTCTACTACTTACTCACCTAACCATCTCAGTAGGAACCTTAGTCACGTACCAAAGTCCTTGCTGCCTCTACTATTTTACACAGAGAAGCAAGAGAAAATACCCCCACTACGGGCCTCACATGTTATGCCAATGTAGGATTTGCTTACTAATACGTAGGAAAGAGCCATTTTACTACAGGTCCAAAGCAAAAGCAAAGGACAGAAATGGAAGGTGGCTAGAGGGGAGGCACTTCGCCAGGTGAGAACCACTGGTGACCCCATCTTCTCCGCTGGTGAAGGTGAATCCTTCCTCTTAACAAACGGTCTTCCTTGGGCAGATGAATAATAATTGCTGCATCTTAGGTAGTGTGAGGTCTTTTAAGTGTTTCAGAATGTCTTCACCTACAGAGAGTCACACTGGTTAATTTGCGCTTCCTTTCTCTGGAATCCTAAGGTATCAGGCAGAGCCAGTGGGGTGGGGGCCAAACAGGCTTTGAGTCCACGGCAGCTGAGCTAGGAAGATCCAAAATGACTTCCAGGTAACCTTGTCTCACTCTGAGAAGCAAGTACGAGAGGCAAATGCATGTCACTTAGATAAAACATTCAAGTAGCAAGTCAGCTCAGTGGGTCAGGGGAGTCTTGGGCTTTTTCTCATTATAAAATATGACTTTCACTGGGGTGGCTCTATCCTGCTGCACCCCTGCAGAGGGATAGGAGACTCTTGGGTTGTCCAACTTGTTGACAGAGAAATCCTAAGCCAGGATTGGGGATGCTGGAATCTGGGCCAAAATGTACACTTGGCCAGGTGAGGAACTCACCTGCAATCCCAGAACCCTGGGAGGGAGGCCAAAGCAAGAGGACCACAAGTCAAGCCCTTGTGAAATGTAGCAAGATCATTTTTCAAAATAAAACATTAAAAACTTACTGGAATTGGAGCTCAGTATTAAGGTCCTGTGTTCAAATCCTAGTATGATTAAAAACAAAACAAAGCGAAACAAAAACAAAACAGAGAGAGAAAGAACCAGGCCAAAGAATAACAAACCTGCCCCTCCTTCCTTCTGCTCCTTCTATTGCCTTTATTTAGTGGACCATTTAAACAACTGCCAGGAGTTACCTGGGCGAACAAGGAGTATTAGATCCTAACGGGGCTCCACGGTAAAATAACTTGCAAGAACTTCACCGAACTTGAAGGCTTCTCCCACTTTCCCCCCCCCTTTATTTGGTTTTCCTATTTTTAGGAGGAAGCTAATTCCAATCTGATTTCACCATCATTAAAGGTTGACGTCCTTTATATGTGAAACCATAAATCTACCGGAAAGGCATCAGAGAGAACTTTCTTTCTTTGCTCTTCCCTAATCAGCCACCACATTTTGGAATTGCTTTGGCTGACATTAGGCGATGTGCTATGTCAGCAGTTATTAGGAAAAGAGAGACAGCAAGTGCAAGAATTCCTTTTCCAGGGCTGTGATGCGCTGTCCCCACAGTCCTCTTCCAAATAGCCAGGTCCCACAGGGGACAGGAGGACCTCTCACCTGCCCAGGTGACCTCACACAAGCGCTGGAGCCTGGGGCAAGCATCCACCCGAAACTCCAGCAGGCCCACCACCGCACAGGCCTTGGTTAGTCAAGAACAGCCACTCCCCAGCCTAGAAAATGCCAAAATTAAAGGGCAATTGATATGTGGTCAGAAAACTCAGATATGCAGCTGCCTGCCCACGCAAGTTGAAATCTGAGAAGGCCACCAAAGGGACACTGGCTGCAGACTGAAGTAGTGGCTGGCAGAAATCCCCCATTTCTCTGAAGTTCTGAGCCCGAGTATTTCCTCCACTCACCTACACAGGTGAGTCTTCTGCAAGGGCTCCTGCAGCCAGAAAGGTGCTTTTGCTCGAGTCGATTTCCCTCGCATCAAATGCCAAGGCCATGTCACCCATGGTGGGCTCGAAGGGCACCATGGGAGCAGAGAGATGTCACATGCTGAGACTCAGCCACAGGAGACCTGCTTGAGATTCCTGACAATAAATCCCTCGCACTGGCCTGGGTAGAGAGCGCAGGGTAGAGATGCTGCTGCTTGGTCAGCTCAGGTGCACTCTGAGAACAGGGTCCCAACTTAAAAAAAATTTAAAAATCGCCTTCTTCCTTCTCGCAAATTCTAATAGCCAAGCCTTTTTTTCCTCCTGCTAATTTTAGAAGTCCTGCTATTCTTTGGGAAGAGAATGGTGTGAAAATCAAGCATAGTATCCAAAAATAAAAGAGTAGATCTGTTTCAGGGTTTGCAGCATATTTAACTGAAAAGCAACTCGAGCTATGCCACTTTCTATCTGGTCTTTAATACATTTTCCAATTCCTCTGGAATATTTTAGCTTTAGAAAGAGCAAAAGGAACTTCCCAGTCTATGAGTATATTTTGGAACCTGAAGCGGGCAGCCAAAATGGGCCTGTGGACCACCACTCGAGGCCTTTGGGAATGTGACACTAGGTCGTCATTCTTCGGAGGTGCGGCCTGCTCTATGGCACTTTCTGGGGCACGTGGGAACTGATTCTAAATCTTCCTCTGGGACCTAAGGCATGTTCCAGGTGGGTGAGTGAAGTGAGGCTGCGCTCTACGGGCGCAGAAGATGAACTCGATAATCACTCTTTGAGGTCCCCCGCTTTCATTCGGAAAACAGCCTGTTAGCTAAGAAATGCCATCCTTTCAAACTCACCCAAACAGCGGAAGGACACCGGCTCGCGCTCACCCACAGTCCCACCCCAGCTCTGGAGAATCCCAGAGCCTCCCGAGTAGCTGAGCACGATGGCCAGGGGAGCGGAAGGAACAGCAGCAGGTCTCCGGTGGCTGCCTGAAGACCCCAGCCCACACCTCCTCACCAGCCAGGGAAGCCAGAGATTCGTGACAGAAAGTTAGTCTCCGTGTCAGGCCCTTCACACCAACAATAAATATCACTTCTGCTCATAATCGGACTTTTCTCCAGCATCGTCTTTGAATGTTGAACCTTTTTCAATTAATTAAAAACTACGCACTCAGAGTTGCATATTTTATCAGTGCTCAGCTGCTTAAGTGTCTAGAAAAGACCCAGCAGTTTTTCTTTTTCTTTCTTTCTTCCTTTTTTTTTTTCCAGGCAACCCAGAGCAAGTACTTGCAAGGGTCATATCTTTTTAATTATCTTTTCTCTCTTTGATTAATTATTCCGTCTGACAATAGCGTGTTTCTAATGCTATTCACCTGCCTTTGATGATTGACAACTTTTCTGTCTGATTCAGAGCAAACAGCTGCTGCCACGATCTCCTGGCAACCCGGGTGTGATGGATGAGCCCCCAAGATGGATGGCTGCAATAAATCATGTCTCTAGCCATAAAACTGAGAGAAGGGGATAAGAAAAGCGAACAAAAAACAAAACAAGGTTTCTTCCCATGAGTGCACTCAGTTCCTTACCAATTATACCTGCAATGGACTCTGCACCCATGAATAGCGAAGTTTTTCTAATCAGTAAAAAACGGGATGATGCCATTTGTAGCAAAGGTGTTTACAACGGCTCCTGCAAATTGGCACTTGTACTCCAATTACCTCCAACGCTGCCCAAGTACAAGGGCGGATGATCAAAGTTTTCCCTTCTTCCGTGAAGTCTCAGCAAGAAACAATAATCACCTTTTTATTCTGGGGGTCCGAGTCCGGGCACCAACAAAGGACACGAGTCTGATCTTACCTGGTTTCTGGCAACACCTAGGTGACCCCAAAAGTGAAGCCTAAGTCACACCGCGTGCAGCGCCAGGGGTCGGGCTGCTAATAGTGATTTCAAAACAAGAGCCCACAAAGTTGCCTCAAGCTGGCAAGTGAGTACACCGCATTTCCCTTTCTTTCCCGTTTATGGCAGATTCAAGCTTTCTACCCATCAAGGAAAAGTTTGTCGCAGAAGCCTCAAGATAGGAATAGTCAACGCTTTCACAGATTCTGGGTCCTCATTTCTTTCAAGAAAAAAAAAAAAAACCTATCCCACTCTAACTTTCTATGCCATCATTTTTTTAAAAATTAATGTCCCCACTATAAGTCACACAAGAAGCCTTAAATTTAATTAACAAAGCCAAATAAAGTCACATATTTAATAGAATCTCTGACAATTGAATTTGCACTATCAGGGCTCTCTCGGTGAGGAGGAGGAGGAGCAGGGAGTCCAGAGGAGTTTCTGTTTTCCTTTTTCCACGGGGAGCAGGGCAGCAAGGCCTCTCCAGAAGTATTGGCAAAGTCTCCCTTCAGGCAGCCGGGGGCTCCGGCCTAAGCCTGCCTGCATCCCTAAACTCATCCAGTAGGTGGGGGTGTCCTGGTGCACACAGCACATGGGTGCGAAGAGAACCAGGAGTGATGAACCGGCCAGGCTTGGAAACAGCTGTCCACGTCAGTCCTGGTGGGGCCCGTGGGGGCCCAGCTGCGGGGAACAGAGTGCAGACACAAAGAGGAAGAGGCTGCTGGGAGCAGGGGCAGGGAGCCTCAGAAGATCATTTTTTATCTGAAATATTCCTGAGACGTGGAAGTCTCTGTTTCTTCATTCTCACACTCCTAACCAAGCCAACTAGTATTTTTTTTTTAAGTTATATTGTGCTAAGCTTTTAAGATAGATTTAGAAAAAAAAAAAAAAAAAGCATGACACAGAGTTTAAAAAATCAAACCAGGGTTCTGGCTTCAGCAACTCGAGCTCTGTTTATATTTTAATGTTTCGTACGTGACTGTGTCTATGGGGGAGGAGAGGGAGAGAGAGAAAGTTGCCTGTTGGCTCCAGTGTAAATCACAGACACTTCATTTTTCCCTGTGTCCTTGGAAATTATTCAGAATTAAAACTCCTCCCCACGTGATTTCTGAGGTGGGTGTCTTCTCCATTATAAATGGGAGGGCTTGTGTCTGGTCAGCAGTAATGAGAACCCAAGGCCAATCAATGGACACACACACACACACACACACACACACACATACTCACGCTCACAGGCCCCTTCTCTGCCCCGGCTGGTCCAACTCTCAAGTTACAGGTTTATACGGCAAGTCTAAATAATATTCAAAATGATAAATGGCACCCGAAGCCCGGCATCCACCATCAATCTTTTTTTAAGGAACATCCATCTTCAATAACGCATGTTTGAATCATGTGAAGCTACGAGCCCCGAGATTCATTTCTACCACACCTCACAAGCTGGGCTGGCTTGAATGATACCTGTCAACCTTTGCTTAACCCCTCCCCTGACTGAAGGGGAGCAAGGGGGGCAGAAAAGGGGGGGGAACAAGGAGCAGCAGAGGCTGAACAGTATGGTTTAGCAGATAAAACGGAAGAACATAACCTCCTTGGCGCCTCTGCCAATCTCAGGCCCTGCCGCACCACACACCCCGACAGCGATTCCGCGGAGGAGCCGGCTCCCGCCTCCCCTCTCCCCTGCCTCTTCTCTCTCCTCCCTCTCTCTCTAGCCAAATCAGCAGTGCTCTCTCTAGAAGCCACACTGTACTACGGGGAGGAGGAGGAGGAGACAGCATCCTCGGAACTGGGCCTCCCTCCCCTCCCTGTTGTCTGGCCGGGGCCCATATGATAAATGACATATGTCATTCTGTCAGGAGGGAAGGGTGGGTCAGTGATGTATGACTCTGCTGAAAAGGAAATCGACTGTTTGGCATGGTGTAGCTCTTCTCCACCAGGATTTGGTTTCCGCACTCTGAAATGAATTCTCCAACGTTTCAAGCGTTGGAGCTAGGGCAGGCTGCTGGGAGGCCTGGGGATCTCGCACTTTATCCTCCTCCTGCCCTTCCGATGACAAAAAAAAAAAAAAGAACTAAAATGATCCTGCCACTGGATACCTGCAAAAGGCCATGCGCGTGTCACTGTCCCCAGCAGTCATACACCAGGGGTTATTAAAAGTGTGACTTGTAAAGAGAAAAAACACAGCAAAAGAAAGGAAGGAAGGGGAGTAAGGTTGGTCCTTTTATTTATTTATTTTTTAATGGCAAAGGGCTGACACAAAAGCAAGATAAAAATTAGCATGTTTGAAGTAATCGTCCCGCAGCTTGACATCTGCATAGTAAATTTTAAAGGAAAAAAATGTGTCAGACAACCATGAGCCGCTGCGCCCTCCCCCCTTTCATTAGCTCACTGCCAGGGTGGCACTACTGAACCTCATTACGGCGAGAGGATTTATGAAGCTGAACCCGATGGCAAAGAAAAGGCATCTGTCAATAATTGTGGGGAGCTGCACTCACAGCTTTGAAATCTCATTAAGTATGCAGTTATCAGGCATAAAGATCAAAAACATTACTCAACTCCGACAGAATCTTATGGAGGAACATTAATTAGCAACAGGCCTACAGTACAAAAAAAAAAAAAAAAAAAAAAAAAAGAAGGAAAGAAAGAAAGAAAAGAAAAGAAAAAAAAAAAAAAAAACACAGAGACTTCCTCTCACACCTGCCCAACCCTCAAACCTAAAGCAACACTCCCCCTCCCGCCCGAAAAAAAATAATTCCCGGCATCTGAGACTGATCAAGAACATGAAACAAGAGAGAGACACACAGAAAGGAGGAGAGGGAGGGAAGGGGTGGGCGGCAGGCAGGGAGGGAGGGGAGAGGGAGGCGGGGAAATTCGGTTGAGAAAGGCTTGGCGGTGAGGAGAGAAAAGGAAGAAGCTGTCAAACTTGAGAAGGATGTCAGCACTGGCCCTGATTACAGGGGCCTATGGAGTTCGCAGGCCTTTTATCATCCACCCCATCAAAACCAGCCTGGGAGTCACTGTGGAAGGACTGGAGGCTGTGGTCTATGGTCCGGGCCAGGGGCCCAGACCCGAACCCCTTTTGCACCCCCTGCCCACCTGAAAGGCAGGACGCCACAGGCGCCCAAGGCCAGGAGGCAGACCCTGCTTCCCCTGGCCAGGTCTACACTCAGTCACAAAACCAGCAGCAAGACTAGCTTCCTGGCCCTGGATGCAGGCCAGGGAATCGCTGCCTCTCCTCACCGCACCTTTTTCTTCCTTCGGGTCACTCACACCCTCCCTGATTTTACCTCTATATAGGATCACTTAAAAACATACCCTTCCCTACCCCCACCCCCAAAAGAAAAGCCACATAAAACAAATAGGAATTCACATCAAAACTTGTCAGGCCAAGACTAAGTCACCACGAGGCCTCATGACCTCCACGACACTACATCCAGATAGGCTGCAGTGAGGTAGGAGTGTCCAACAGATGCAGAGGCCAGTTGGATCCAGGATCTTGAAAAGGAGAAAATCAAATTATAAGTTTCCTGTGTCACCACATTCCCATCTCTTGCATATCGGACTGGAAAGAATGATTCACGTGTGTTCAGAAACATCCCACGAGCATCCTGCTCCTGGGATATCAGAATTTCCCTGATGTGCTCTGGGGGTGTGGACTCACTGTGGGGTCACTGAAGCTGGGGCAGGGGTGGAGGGGGCACAGGGAGGCAGGGTCCAAAATCTCATTCAGGTTGCAGTAAGTACACCTGGCCACATCTGCCAACACCCTGGTACTTCACACCACAGTTAGGATGCATCCCTGTCTCCCCATGAATTGTGTACAAGAGTAATAACGAAGCAAATTGTCTATCTTTTACTTCCCTTGTTATACTATTACAGAAAGCTACCCTTTTCTGCTTATCCAGAGCCACATGGTCTCAACTCTCAAGCCTCCTTGCTCTAACATAGACACACACACACACACACACACACACACACACACACACACACATAGGGCACATCCCATGATCCCACACCATGAGAAAACCCACAGAACAGCACCTCCCGTGAGCTCAATACTCTGCTGTCACTCTCCCAGCGCCTCATGCCCTGCTGTGCCACACTCTCCCCTCATGCCACGGCCACTCCTCGAGTGTTTACCTCTCTCTGCCACAGAAGACAAAACCTTTTCTCAATTAGTCACATCTTTAAGGAAACGGGCATTAGGATTCCTAGGCAACCAGCTTGGAGATCCTTCCTAGCCAAGGCCCATCCTTTCCAATAAATGCTTCTCCTTTGGAATACCAATGAACCCAGCTCAGAAAAAATTGTCACCTAGGACCAAAACCAGTCAGGAACACTTGTCTATAAACCAGACCTGACGAGAAGGGATTTTAGCAGTCGTGTTACAATAAGGTGTTTATATTTTTTATGTGCTTACCATATTACCTTTATTATGTGTAACATCAAAGTGATTATAGCAATTACACCTAACAGAATTAATTACAGAACTTCCCATCACTCCAGGATACATAATGCATTAGAGGTAAGCCAAAGAAAGAAAACATCTTGATTGTAGTAACTATTGTTGGTATGTATCTTCTTCAGCAGCAATGCCAAACCAGCAACAGCTTTCAAGACATGAAAACTGAGAGGTTTAGTAGGAAATGAGGTGGATTTTCTTAAAATGAAGTAACACTTTTGTTTAAAAATATGTTGGCTCTCGGGGACATATAAAGTCAATTTAATTTTTTTTTTTAAGTGTAAATCTTTAAAAGGTACCGGTTAATCCACCCAACCAATGTTACTACATAAAGGAGAAAGCACATGGGTGAAAGACTTACAAGTCTTTACGTATGCAAAATAAATTCACTCAAGGCTTCATTAATATTAATTTAAATTCAAAACCCATTTACATTAAATTGTTCATTAAAAATTGCCTATTTTATGCAACATGCATTTCTCAAAGAACTCAGAGGAAACTGAATACATAGGCCTAGATTTAATGATGGGGACGGAAAATCAAAAGTAGATGGATCCGAGTCATGGCACGTATATTACTAAGCAGCCCTTTGGTCTGCATTAAAGATAGGTTCCACTCTGGGAAACAAACAAGCATTCAGAGTATTCTGTTTCCTGCTACTATAAACTTGTGAACATGACCTTCTGGCCTACCACACAGAGGACGAAGAAGAAAAAATTTTAAAACAGCAAGAGAAATGGATGGTATGGCCAGTCCCAACCCCAAAATGGGTTTGGGGAAAATCCAGGTGTCATACACCTCAGTATCCTAACTAGACTCAGAGTATGTGGAGAGTTATCCCTGGGTTTTAAGGCATGTACCCTAGTTAGCAATTTGTCAATGCCCAGCTTGGTCTAGAATGAATAGCTTCTCTCTCCTCTATACTCCGCCCTCTGCAAGCCTTTATTCTCAAAGCCAGGAGACCAGGAATAGGATGGCAAGGAGTTGGTAAGTTCCTTGCTTTTATTCCCTGCTTCCCGAAGACAATCTGAACTTACCCTGTTTTCCCAACAGCTGTTCTGGATGAAGAAAACACAGTCATAATTAATAACATGTGTCCTGACAGTATGAATTAATAATTTATCATTAAGCCCAAACAAATTTAAATTATTCTTCAAAAGCCATACCTTCGCACATCTGAGAAAATGAGGTACAGAGATGGTCCAAAAGCCCAGGTAATATGACCTTTAGTGATACGCTTTTCTTCCCCCATACATCTCTGGGGCTATTCTGGTTGAAACACTGAAATAATTTACAGAATTGAAAGTAATTAAATCTAAGAATGTAAATGCTGATCAAATCAAGTGTATGCGCTAGAAATGTCTTCTTTTTTAAATGGGGCTTATAAAATATTCAATATTTGGTCAAGGACACTATGTAATCTTTCTAATAATGATTCCTAAATCTAGAGTATGTCAAGTTTTTCAGGCAAGTGGTCATAAGCATCTTATGCCCTAATACTGTCTTTAAAAAAAATTATTTCTAAAAACACAGCATGATTTTACTTCCAGTGACCTGAAATTTTAAGTCCACCTCTAACGTAAATTTTTACAAGTGTTAAAAACTAAGGAAAGCAACCAAGTCTATGTATCTGTTCCTCAGAATGCAGGT
>NDGN011487751.1:0-13243 GCA_002564285.1 Tympanoctomys barrerae
GTTTACAAGAGAATTTATTTTGTCTCTTATATTTTAGCTTTTGCAATCAAGTAAACAGTTGGTGTTCCAATGCTGATATTTATTCTAAACACTCATTACATGTTCCAATGTAATATCTTATTTTGTTGAATTTTTCCTGTGAAACATATATTGTGTAATATAATTAAACTTATAAAATTGAAATTAGTAACTCCTCAATAGAAATACTCCTAAAAATAAATGTGAGTGTTACAAAACTCGCCATGAGCCTTTCAAAAATCTACATAATGAGTATTCAACAATTTGAATATACATTACTTTGGCAAATTTCTGGGTAGCAATATGATTTTTATAAAGCTTTCAATTAATTTTGAATAAAATTTCTATCAGTCAATAGCTACCACATGTTATGACCTATCTTTAGTTTCATATTTACTCAACATAGAATACACAAATATTTCTGAAAATAACTCTAATTGAGAAAATTACATTTGGATTTACTTGCTATTTTCAGTCAAATTCTGGATGTGATTGATTGAATGAATGATTGATTGATTTTCATATTTACTCAGAGATAGTCTTGCTCCAAAGTTCTGGCTGGCTTTAAACTCATGGTGGATCCCAGGCTGACTTTGAATTCACCAGTGATCCTCCTACCTCAGCCTCCTGAGTCCTGGAAATTCAGAAGTATGCCCCCTTGCCTGATTTATGGGGTTTTTTTTAATGTATACATTTTTAAAATAGAAAACTGGCATAAAATAAATAAAGCATCTACCCTTCTTTGAATTGTTCTAAGTTTGAATAACCTAATAGTATTTACATTTTTCTAAGTGTTTCTCCCTATCACATTACAATATCCTATGTTGTTAATTTTGTGAAAGCCACATGTAAAACATGCTTAGATTTTAGAGGAAAGAAAATTTTGTCTGGTTTCAGAAACTACTTTGTATCTGCAATCTTCCTTTGAACATCCTTTCAAATAAATCTTCCAGAACCTGGAGATGTAGACATGTACTGCTGGAAGAAGTAGCAATTCTTCAGTTCTCAAAACAAGCTAAGCAGAACTAATGCATAGGAAAATATTCAATTTGAATTTATCTTGAGGATTAATATATATTTCAAGTAAGTAAAAAGTACAGTCACAATTACCATACCTATTTATTATGTAAGTGCTTGGCATCGGTCATTTAATTCATAGCAATAGATGACCTGAGATTAGTCCTTTGGTTTAGAAAAGAAAACAATGTACAAATGTGTGAGCACATTAGCAGTTTTCCAATGGTTCAAACTTTCAAATCTGAAGGAGTTAAATATTAGAACATCCATTTATAAATAATAAATTACATTATAACAAAACCTTTCCATTCGATATTGTAAGATATTAAGGACTTTTTATATCATAATTACATCAACCTATAAAATTACTAGTATCAGATTCAGTTATGTAGCTATTTCTAAGCTATTACAATATTGAAATTCTTTCCAAAATACTCCTACTTCTTCGACTTTCAGATAATTCCATATATCAAAATTAATTTTGCATCAACAAGCATGACAGAACTAATTAGTCCATAGTAAGTGATATTTAGGCTGTATCCTGAGATCTAGTATTTAATGAACCTGGAACTGAAACATTCTTCCAGTCATATCTGACTAGTTGTGACGCCCATGCCGAAATCATCGACAGCATGTATTCTATGATCCAGCCACGCTGCGTTTGCTCATTCTTATTTTACTATACTATACTGTAAAATGTAGGAAAACTACACATTATACATTGTCTTGCAAGTAAGTGAGGTAGGGTTAAAGTAACCACAGACAATGGTTACACAAAAATTAAAAGCAAACAAGTGACTACAACTGTGCTGTAATGTTCCTTTGTATACAAATATATACACCAAGCCAGTTTTGGTGAATAGATTTTTTATCTGACTCATGTACACACATCCCATGGTGTAAATGGCAATGACTACCTTACGTACTCCCTAAAGCACCTTGGTATTTTTGAGTTCCAGGTATTCTTCTTTGGCTCCTCAGTCATACCAACCTGTCTTCTAGTGTCCCAGTGTAAATGTGCGCTTTTATTAACTGTGACCAAAATCACAGTAATCCAGGAATTTTTGTCACTTGGCCATATGCATGATTATCTTTAATTTTCAACTTATTTATTCATCATGCCAATCCCTATATACCTCACATCATGCCTTATTCACTTAAAGAATTTACACACATGCACACACATACAAAAACAATATTATATTTCACTTCAAAGGTATATTTGAGTGAGTGCAAGCACACACACACACACACACACACATAAAAACACACTCATGGTTTTCAACCATATAAGACTGTCTACTGCTAAACAGATCTTGGAATTTGGAGTCACAACTGAGATAGTGTCTGCACAGTGCCAAAACTTCTAGATTAAAAGTAAAACATTCAGTCAACCATGACCTTGTTTCCAAATATCTACATGCTTGGCAACTGGGAAAGGAAAATGTTTAGATGATGAATGTTACTTCTCATTTTCCATCTGGATGGTTTGGCTTCATCTAGACATAGTCCCTGACAGTCAACATTGATGACAAAACAACTTCAGGTTTTAGATTTGGTTTGCAGCCCACCCACATGGAGGTAAACACATTAGTTTGAAGAAGAGAAACTTTTGAATGTGTAATCACATCTTTGCTTTCAGCCATGAGAATCTCTGAAGAATGATGATCTGAATTTACATCTCCCCTGACTGTAATTCTACTCAGTCTCACAGAAGATTCTGCCTGGAAATGTCCTCAGCTCAATTGTGCAGACATATGAGGCATCTCCTGTAAGATGCATGTCATGCTGCGGCCCAGGAGCAGTGTGCAGTGGGAAATGTTTCTCCCCAATATCATCAAACCTAAAAATTAACTCGCTGGAAATCATTATGCATTTTTTTTTACAAAATTAAGTCCATAGTTGAAAAAATGTGATTCTAGTAGACCATAGGAGATATTATTTTTTGTTCACTTGAAAATGACTTTGAATTATGCTAGTGGTAGATGCCAACAGAGATATGAGGTATAATACCAAGGGTATTGCACAGTACTTTATCAAATCAATACACAAAATCTTGGTGAGTTTCTGGAAATTAGAACTACAGATTGCTTCCTCAGTGACGGTGCAGCAGGGAATTGTCATGGTACACATTGCTCTGAATTGTCAGCTGCAGAGCATTTTTCAAAGTTAGATTAAATGTTTCTGTGCACAAACATACCCAGCCTCCCCCCCTCTTACAATAGGGTAGGTCTGAGCTAACACGTATTACAATATTCACATATGTATGCAAAGTTTCATACGCACTCACATACACAGACATGCCACAATTGTGGTATTTTAAGTGAAAGTAAACTTAATCTACCTAGTTTATATTGGCTTATTTACAGTAATTTATTAAATAGTACAACAGTTCTTGATAGCATACTTACCTTTCAACAGTATTAATAAACAATAATTAAATTGAGATTAGCCATTTGATTTCTTCAGACTATTAGAAATATGTAAAATTTTTTCCTGCTAATAGAAATTTAACATTTAGCTATTTTTAGCTTTCCTAGCAGTTTTAATGATTTACTCACATTCTTTAGAACAGTCATACAAAAGAAAATCCTATCTTCATTTATATAGCAAAGTTTATTATCTGATTGGCTAAGGAATGCATTTGAGGACTGTTAAAATTTTCTGGCTTCAATGGATATAATTGATACTAATAAATAAACATAAACAAAAACAAGTGGGAAACTTGGGCTATTGAGGGAGCATAAAATTGTGTGTGAAGATCTTTGAATCTTGTGTTTACCTTCATAACAGTGTAACATTTAACACCTTGCTTTTGTGTAATCATGTTATGTTTATACAAAAAACTTCACAGAAAACTGATATATTTCAAAATTCATAGCTTGCATTACACTATCATCCATTGTAGAAATTTAATTTGAATTTGGAACCATTCCAAACTACTTGATTTTTAAGACAATTTTTATGTGTAAGTTTTACTGACCTTATATTCAATAGTATGACTATAATAAGTGACTATTTTGAATAGAATAGGATTGTGTATGTTCACATTTCTTAGTATGCTTTGGGTAGAAAATAACAATGTACAATGAAGTATCTAAGGCTTCCATTTTAGGAGTTGTCATCATTTTAGAAGAGAACTGGGATTGTGAACCTTGCTAATGCATGAACTTAAAAATATTTTCCAGAATTTGTGTTTCTCATGGTCTTTTTATTTCTTTCTGTTGTACTGCATTGAAGTTAGTTAACTTCTCTCAGAAGCCACAAAATCTCTAGATTTACTTCATCAATATCCAGAGATTCCACAAATTATGGACTTATATGCCAATAACACCTCTATTCTAGCCTGCGAACCAGGATTGCCCGCAGTGCGATTCTCAGAAACTTGTCTTTGTTGGTAATGTACGTATGGTCACAAAAGGATCTTTGTATGCCTAAAACATTGGTAATGTAAAAAGATGAATTTATACAGTCCAACCTCTCTGTCAATAAAAGAAACAAACATTTTAATCAGTAATACAAATAATACTGAAAAGCAGGACTAGGATTATAATAGGCAGTTTCACTTCTAATTTAAAAATAATTTTATTAACTTAATAAAATAATTTTCTTTTTTTGTATATTAGTAAGTGTTTACAGGGTCTCACTACATCAATCACAGTCATAGTGGTTCACCTGTGTTCAGCCTCCCAAGAGCTGGGATTACAGGCATGTCCCACCCTACCCAGTCTTAGTCACCATCTCAGCATGCCCCCTGAGGCAGGGCCAGCACAGCATTCAGGGGATTGAACCTCGGCCACTGCATCTGCCCAAGCAGGTACTTTAATCTGCTGAGCTATGTGGCCAGCCCTCATTAAAATTTTGTTTTATTTAAATGATTTTTTACATAAAAGTTTTTGTAGATGAGCCAAGTCTTCAGTTTCCAAAATTTCACTGCCTTCCAAAATGTTTACATCCAATAGAAAACATTTCATTAGGGTTGACTTCCCATTTCTCTAAAAACTTATTTCAATTCTTAGCACAGAGATTTATGAAAAATCTGTTCCAGTCTTTATCAGTGAGCCTGGTATTTTGATATTTCTTTGTGTTAATAGCCCATTTATAGAAATCAGTGGTGCCTCTTTTATTTCTCTCTGAAATTCCACAATGTTAAAATATATTTTCATGCTCCCCCAAAGTGACATTAATATAAATAACCGTATACACCTGGAATTTATAAATTTCCTCTTTTAATCATGGAAGACATATAATCCTTTTTGTCTGTCCCTCTTTATCTCAAACAATCATCAACATTGGTTTTTTTCCATTTTTCTAAGGAATTATTTTATCACAGATCTTTATGTTACATTTATGTCAAATCTTTCAATATTTCATTAAACTTTACTAACCTGTTTTAAATATTATTTTTTAATTTTATTTACCATTATCTCTCCCCTATGGATACATTTACTACACACAACTCAGCACTGCTACTAGCATCAAGCAGAAGAGTGGATTCATACATGTTAAACTGGACATGTGTATTGTTGTCAGACTGGGTATGGCCAAAACAAGTAGAACTCAGGAGCCCCTGATTTCCTTATGTCTACCTTCATAGAGGTGGCTTTTTCTACCTAACCAACCACAGCAAATTTCAGGACATACAGTTTACTTCTTCATAAGTCATGTAATAATATTACTATGTGAAAATGTAGCAAGAAGGATTGATCAAGAGGCAGACGTTAAACACATGCAAACTGCAATAATCATCTTGCTTACAAATGATTTGTCATACTGATGCACAGTATGATGATGCCCATGTGATGGGTACAATTGGAAAGATAAGCTTCAGATTATTCCAGGTGCTATGAAGTATCTACCCCCAGTCACATGATTCAGGCCTGGAACATGGATAAATATGAAATTGACAATTCAATATTTTAAAATGTATTTGATACAGGATCTCATTATGCAGCCTGGACTCCTAGTAATCCTCCTGTTTCAGCCTCCCCAGAGCTTGCATTACACATGTGTGGCTGATTCTGTGTGTCCCCAAGATGGGGCTGCACAGCATGCAGTGCTAGGGGAACCTGATTTTTTTTGCCTGCCTAGGCAGACACTTAGACCATTGAGCTATCTCCTCAGCCCAAAGTTAAGAATTCTAAATTGAAATCTACACATAATAAATATGTTTTGTGCACATAGTTTATAGGATTATCTTATAGTATTCACACAAACAGTGAAGTAGAAAAGAGTGCAGGAAAAATGTCCATGCACTAAAGACCTAAAGAATCCAACTGAGGGCCTGGATCCCATGGCAATGTCCTGAATGAGTCCAGCTACAGACCTAGACTCCATAACAATGCTGCCCCATGAGTTCAGCTTGAGGCCAAGAGCCCATGACAATATCTTATGTAAGTCTATTTCATGATTTGCCCTATGAAGGCCCCAAGGTCAGTGCTGGAAGCTAGGAAGTCTGTGCCAGTAGGGTGAAGGATCTGTGCTAGCAGCTGAGGGATCTGAACTAGAGCCAGGAAGCAAGTGGCATTCAAAATAAGGACCCGAGCTCCCCCAAGGTGAACCATATGCCATCTTAGCAACAACACATTTCTGAGCTTCTCTGATGATAACAGCTGAGTTCATATCAGGAAAGCCAGAATGACAAGCTCTTCCAGAGCAGCAACAGCACGCACGGAGAACCACCAGCTCCTAAGAGTACCTATTCTTCTCCACTTGTTTTTAGCCAAATGGCCAAGAATAGATTCTCTTCTTCTCCAGTTCTCCTTTTCATGTTGTTGGTAATAATCCTCCAGTGGACCTTGCACACACAGCACCACACTGGCTCACTTCAGCTAGATGTCACAAGCTGACTCCTAGCTGAAACAATAAAGACTCTGCCACACTTCACACCAGAACTATATTTATGTTCAATTCCTGGAATTTTATCATTTCATGTTCTGCTTTGGGGTTATCCAATTTGTTCATTTACCTCCAGGTTTCCTTTAGTTCTTCATCCTTCTATGTGCTTCAGAAGGAAGGTCTTACTTTTAAAAAATTCATCTCATTGAAACTGGCCTCTGATGTGTTTTGAGACAGTAAGTTTGGATAATTGCTACAAATTAAAAGAAGTTCAGCTGTACAATCTGCTAGTCAATAATCTACTCAATAATCTGTTGTCGAACTGCCACATAAACTGTATATGAACTTTATTTATTCTCATTGGATGACTTATATTTTAACTTCAATGATCACTGTCTTTAAAAGCACACCAGAGGGCATGGTTAACTGTATTATTTATTTGAGAATATAATTTATTTCTTGTCTTTTTTATTGAGCAATTAAAATACTGTATCCAAGGGAATAAGAAAGTTAAAACTTCATTATATATTATGGAATTCCTATTTTTATTTAGTGAAATTCTATATCATTCTTAATTCTTTACTATCTTTTATTCTCTTTAAAATAAATAAATAAACTTCATTCCATCACCAAGAGATAAAATGCAATGCAAAAAGAACTGAGGAAAAAATATAAGCAATTGATGAAGGCTTATAGAAACATAGGTCTCTGAACTACAGGACATCAGAGAAATACTAGTGGTAGGAAAATGAAATATTTAGGCTGTTTTTAAGAAACAAGTAATAGGAGGAAAATGATGGAAAGATAGCAAAGATTAGGGAAAGTAGAAAAATGAAACAATAAAGACTCTGCCACACTTCACACCAGAACTATATTTATGTTCAATTCCTGGAATTTTATCATTTCATGTTCTACTTTGGGGTTATCCAATTTGTTCATTTACCTCCAGGTTTCCTTTAGTTCTCCATCCTTCTATTGTGCTTCAGAAGGAAGGTCTTACTTTTTAAAAAATCCATCTCATTGAAACTGGCCTCTGTTATGTTTTGAGACAATAAGTTTTGGTAATTGCTACAAATTGGAAGAAGTTCAGCTGTACAATCTGCTAGTCAATAAACTCAAAATAATTATAATTTCCAGTATAGTCCCATCTGACTAAGAAACTGAGAAAGCCAGAAAGTATTTGTTACCTCCAAATAAAAAAATTCCTAAAGTTGCAATGCTAGTTTTTAACTAGAGAACCTTCTAGAGGGCATAAAGCAAATTATGCCATGTCAACAACTTTTTAATCACTTGTTTTCATATAAAATTGAACCATGGAGATAGATTTAGTCTATATATTAAATCAAATATCTGGAGATTTACTGTAGAGTTTCACTATTCTTAGAGAAAAATATGTTTACAATGAATACGGAGAGATACTCATTACCTATGAATTTGTTTTGGGAAACTTAAGGGATCAAAAAAATACCACTGCACTGAACTTTCTGTAAAATGAGTGCATTATTTCTAATTGTATCCTGGAGGAATTTCTGCCTAAAAAGACATTTTCTTTCTGCTTAGGAACTATACTAACAGAATAAATATATTTGTTAATATTTTCTCTGCAGTCTCTGCCCTAGACAAGCATTTTATATATTATTAATATATAAATCATATGGGGAAATGAAAGCTTTCAATGATAAGACAAGCTTACAGAACTTATGATATCGTCATTTAGAAATGAAAGCAAATGTGTAAAAACATGCATTGACATTTCAAAACTATTTCAAGTTACATGCAGTTTTAGGACTTATGCTTCATGGTTTTGCATCCCTAATAGTTTTTCAAACTCACTTTACTTTATATAACAGTATAAAATGTGCTGAAAGTATCTTCAAATTTAATCTTGTTTATTAATGTCAGTAAGAAGCACAACATGTCTAAGTGACATAAGAGACTTCTTTACATTCAAAAAGCGTTAGTATAAAGTTTACTTCATTGTGTTGGAAAGTATGTGGTTCAGTTTTCTTTTTACTTTAGTCTTTATCAAATTATAAAGGAATACAGGTTATTGGAAAATGTAATACTTAGCTTGCATACATTAAAGAACTAAATTATGCTGCTGCATAATCAGTTTGAATGGATAAATAGGTACTTTCTGGAAATGAGTTATATAGTTGGTAATGTTGAAATACTTCTGTTAGCAAGCAATTTCCATTTCTCCAAGGAAATCCCACATGGAATCTGATTGAAATTTATTAGCAATAATTTTAAAGCAAGTGTCCAAAATTAAAAATGTACCAAGTATTTCAGATAACTTAAATGAATTTTGTCAAAGAAAGATTATGAGAATTAGAAAACTTGCCTGGGATAAGATTGGAAACCATTTATCAGCTCCAGACAAATTTTTATTTTGGAAAATTTCATATTGAGTTTAGAAAATTCTTCAGCTTTTTTAAGGGAAATAAGAAATTTGGAGGGACTTTGAGTTTTAATTATGTTACCTAATATTATAAAAAACGTATCATAAAAAGTACTGTAATTTTGTAGCATGCCTTTACCCCCTTCTGGTGAACTGCTTTATCATTTATTCAAATAAATAAATAGGTAGTTAAACATAAATATTGCAATTCAGAGGAAACAACTCAACATATATTACTTAGTCTCTTCAGGGCCTGATTGCATAATTCACAAACATAATTTCTTCATATTATATATCATTTGGAAGTGTCTGTCTATCGATAGGACTCATTTGCCTCGTTCAATGTCTATGCACACTCTGGATATTCCTTAATCACCACTGTTCACAATTAAAAATTCAGTTCTCTGAGTCCCTTCACTGATTCCATGATCTAGAACAGGGTAACCAAGCTGAAGCTTCCAGCTAAATCAGATTCGCCTGATTTGTTTGTTGTGTGTGGACACGAACACATCCATCACCATATTTGCCACAGCTGCTTTGTTGGTATAGTGGCAGAGTGAAATATCTGTAAATGATCATATACAGTATAAAGCTGTATATATTTATTGTCTGATATTGCTGAGGAAGTGTTTGCTGAATTTTAGTGTATGGCAAAAACACAGGACCCTGAATATCTTAACAGAGGTCTCTTCTTGTTAGCTATCATGGACAAACCAGTTTGGCTCTATCTATCTATTTCAATATGCTAGGTTAAGTATCAAAGTGCTTGTAATATTGGGCTGGTGATGAATGATATGGCCAAACCCAAGCTTTAAAGTATGACCTAATCAAAATATCCTTTTTGAAGAACTAGTCATCTTCCCATTATCTTTCAATTAAAATGTCCTAACATCTATAAACTTATTCCTATCATTCGTGTGAAATAAATCGATTTATTTACACATTGAATCACCTACTTTTCACTCATCCACATATTTATACAAATTTTTTTATTTAGTTATTTAGTTATTTTTGTATTTTAGGGAAGGGGCTAAAGGGTGTTCAGGGTCTCACTACTAGATTGGGCTAATAGTGATCCACCTGTTTACAGACTCCCAAAAGCTGGGCTTATAGTCATGTGCCACCACGCCCAGTCTCAATTGCCATTTCAGTATGCCCTGGGGACAGGGCAGGCACGGCAGGCTCAGGGATCCCATCCCTGGCCTCTATGCCTGTGTTCAGGCACTTTAAACTGCTGAGATATTTGGCCAGCCCAAAAATTTTGGATTTTTAAGGTTTATTTATTTATTTATTTATTTATTTCTGGTACTTGGGATTTAACTCTAAACCTTGTGTTTGCCAACCAGGCACTTATACCACTGAGCTATATCCCCTTTATCCAATTTTTATTCTATATATTGGAATCAGTGGTAGAATATCCAGCATTTCCTTAAAGATATATGTGCAGCAGTGAAAACACAGAAATTAGCAAATATTATACAAGATCACAAAACACCAGCCATAGCTTTAAAAATAGCAATTCTTTTGTTGTTGTTGTTGTTATGTTGTCAGAAAAGACCACATTGGTTTTATATTATTTTTAAAAATTGTATAAAAATAAAATAATTTTATAAATTACAATTTAGAATTAAAACAGAAAAAATTACAAGTGTTGCAGAATTTCTATAATATGAATTTCACAGTATTTGTTACAATACATAGTATTGTCTTCAATCTAATAATTTATCTTACCAGATAAATGAATGTAAAATTGGAAGAAGAAAGAAATGTGTAATAAATGAAGAAGATAAAAACTACATATAATTGAAAAATGGAGAAAAAATTAAAGCATTAACTGCTTCTTTCCAAAGACCAGCAAAAATCCACATTATAGTTGTCCAAATCATCCTTTCATATATAGATAAATCTCTTTCCTCTATTGTCTCCTGTCCTCCTCCTCAACACAACAACTCTTTCTTTTTTAATGAGCTCAATCCTTTTTCCCATTATGTATTCTGAGCTTCAGATTCCATTTTTTATTTCAGGTTCTCACACAAAGGAGACAATATGATGTTTGCACAGGTGGGACTGATTTGTTTCACTTAAGAGTACATTCTCTGGTTCCATCCATTTACCAACAAAAGAATCAAACTTATCCTGTTCTATGGCCAATTAATATTCCATTGGGTAAAAATACCACATCCTCTCTATCCATTATTCAATTGATAGGAGTCTGGTTTGTTTCCAGGATTTAGCTATGGAGAATTCAGCTGCTACAAACATAGGTGCCCATATATTGCTGTGGTACAAGGTTTTCAGTTCTGAAAAATACTCAGGAGTGAAATAGCTGGGTTTAATGGAATCTCCAATCCTAGCTTGTTAAGGAATCGCCACACAGATTTCCACAGTGATTGTACCAATCTGCACCAACAGTACAGAAGGGTTATTTTTATCCACAGCCTCTCCAGCATTTGTTATTGGCTGACTTCTTGATGTTTTCCATCCTTGCTTGAATGAGATGGAACATCAGTGTTGCTTTAATTTGCATTTCTCTAGTGACCAATGATGTTGAACATTTTTTCATATATTTACTTGTCATTTGTATTTATTTTTTCTGAGAAGTGTATATTCATCTCAGACATGCATTTTTGGATTTAGTCTTTAAATTTAGGAGACCTGATTTTTAATTTTTTTTATTTTGTCAAAATCTTTTTCTGCATCTATCATGATGATCATGTTTTGCTCTTCATTTTATCGATTTGGTGTATTACATTTATGGATTGGCATATGTTGAAGCATTCCTCCATTCATGGAATGAATCCCACTTGTTCATGATGCATAATCTTCTTGATGATTTGATGTATTCTGTTTGCTAGTATTGTATTGAGGATTTTTAAATCTATATTCCTTACAAAGACTGGAATATAGTTTTCTTTCTTAGTTGGATATTTCACTGATTTTTGGAATCAGAGCTATACTTGTCTCCAGTAATGAGTTTGAGCAATTTTCTTCCCTTTCAAATTCAATGAAGAATTTGAGAAAAGCTGGCATTCAATCTTCTCTAATTCTTCTGTGAATCCATCAGGATCTACATTTTCTTTGCTGCTGTACTTTCATTACATTTTCAATTTCATTACTCGTTATTGGGTTAAAGTTTACTCATTTTTCACCAAACTTTGGCATTTCATATGTATCTGAGAAACTGTCCATTTCTTCTGTGTTTTCAACCTTGTGAGAGTAAAGATTTTGGAAGTAGGTATTGATGATCAGACTTTCTCTAAGGTCTACAGTGATTTCTCCCTTTTCAATCTTCATTCATGAATTTGAGTTTTTTCTTTCTTTTTTCATTAGATTGGCGAGAGTTTCATTAATTTTTTTTTATTCTTTCAAACAACAACTCTCTGATTCATTCATTGTGTGTATTGTTTTCTTCATCTTTAATTCATTAATTTCTGCTCCGATCTTTAGGATTTCCTGCCTTGTTTGGGCTTTTGGGCTTGACTTGCTCTTCTTTCTCTAGGACCTTCAGGTGTAATACAAGATCATTTATATGGGCTTGTTCTGTTTTTCTAATGTGTGAATTGACTGTTACAAATTTTCATCTTAAGTCAGCTTTCACTGTATCCCCCATGCTTCGCTAAGTTGTAACTGCATTTTCATCTTATTGTAAATATTTTTAAATTTATTTTTAATTTAATCTGTGACCTACTGGTTGCTTAAAAGGTTGTTATTTAATTTTCATGTGTTTATAGTCCTGTTGTAGTTTCTTTTGTCAATTTCCAGTTTTATTGTACTGCGGTCAGATAGTATGTGTTGGAAATTTTCCATTCCTTTGCGTTTACTTACGAGTTCTCTGTGTTCTAGTATATGGTATATTTTGGAGAATGCCATGTGTACAACTGAGAAGAAAGTGTATTCTGTTGTTTCTTGGTGAAACACTATGTAAAGGATTACCAAGTCAATTGCTTTGCAAGTTTGGTATAGTTCTTT
>NDGN011487755.1:0-17270 GCA_002564285.1 Tympanoctomys barrerae
CGCATGGAGGAAGGCATGCGCGCACATGCACACAGGGCTTGGGGTTTAATGGCCAGCCAAGGAAACGGACCGATGAATCGAGAAACTCCTGTCTTGCCCAACTGATCTTGAGGAAGACAAGGGAGGAGCACAGTGATTTTTGTTCTTATGGAGACATGGGTGGTTTTGGTTTTTCCAGGCAGTGTCTCGCTCGAGACCCTGTTGCCTTCGCCTCCCATGTGCTGGGCCTCGGCGTGCACCCCCACACCGGGCCCGGGATAGTGATTAGGCAGTCCTCTCAAAGTCCTTAGCATCACATAAGACATGACTACCCAAATTTTATTAAAGAAAACTACTAAGGTTATTATCTATGGTGACTCAAATAGTAATCTAGAACCACACTCATTTGGTACATCTTCTAATACTTGTTTCAATTTACGGACAAAAAATATCCATGTACTTCTTTTATATTCTAAATTTAATAAGTTTACGTGTTATGCAATGTATACATAGAACAATGCAAAAACATATCTTTTAAAACATGAATCAAGTTAATCAGAAGGCCGTATATTTCAATAGCATGATATTTACCTTTCTTTTCAACTTCTGATTTATCATAGTTGGGCCTCAGTTTGGCTCCTTTGTCTGCTAGTAATGCCACAAGGGCCTGAGTTACAACAAAGTTTGGGGAGGTTACAAGCTTATTTTCTTCAGCAATTCCTCGGAGAAAGCTGGGTAGAAACTTACGCTGGATTGGATCATCGACTGTAGTTAGATTTACACCTGTTGCTGCAGAAATCAAGTTCTGAAGAGGCAATTAGAACAAACAGGCTTAATTTTTATATATACTTGTAGAACAAAAAGATTTCATTTCAAAAGGTTCTTCAAGAATCACTGGGGTATAAACAAGGAAACAGGAAAAGCAACGTGACCAGCTCACCTGCGTACACAACTGCACTAGCAGTTTTGCGGCACTAGGAGTGTTTGATGCCAGGCAGCCCACTGCTGTGCTCAGATAGGCCAGGCAAGAGATGGGCTTGTTGGTCTTGCTGTGGCCACCACGCGAGCGCTCTGAGGAGCTGGCTGTAGCAGAAGGGCTCGTGGAGAGACCAGCTCTCCCTGCTGCCGCCAGGCACATTAACCGAACCAGCGTCCGGATGTCTGTCAGCCCCAGAGATTCAAGACCGGCGGCCAGGCTACAACTGGACCCACTGCAAGGAAAGGGCAGCATTTCAGATGGATACCGAAAGCAACAGATTTTTGATGTGACTAGTTAGCTCCATATACCATCTACAGCATCTACAACCAGAATAAAGTGAAAGCTGTGTTACTGCTAGTCATAAATGTCCTAATAGACTTCAAAAATACTATGCAAGTTGGAAACTTACCTAAGCCCTTCTCCTTTTATTACTGGCTGACACAGACTTGAGGTATCACAATTATTAGAGAATAATGTATAAGAATGTTCAAAAGCATGAATTTTTCACTATGTGAACAAGCCACGTAAGTACCCTCCAGATCAACAAACAAAATGAACAGCACCTCAGAAGCCTGCTTTGGGCTCTTCTCACTCATTATGCCCTCAGAGGCAACCATGCTGTGGTTATCTGAAATTAGAACTAAAGCCATAAATTAGTTTTCTCTAGTTTGCTGCTGATGTTGCCTTAAGCCCACAGTCTTCCTGCTTAGCCTCCAGAGTGGCTAGGATCACAGGCCGTGCGCCTAGCTCTGAAACACTTTTGTTGTTTGTTTGTTTTTTTTTTTTGAAATAAGATCTACGTATGTAGTTTAGTCTGGCCTTGGATTCACTATATTAACACAGGCTGGCCTTGAACTCCCAGCAATCCTTCTACCTCAGTCTCCTGAATGCTGAGAACACAAGCATATGCCCAGCTTGTGAAGAATTTCTTAAAATGTATTTTCTCCATTTTTCTTTTGACTTGTCTATTTTCTTATTAATGATTAGAGGAATTCTATCGGTATTATTGATCACATGTATTGCTAATTCTCCCATCTTAGGTTTCCTTTTTTACTTTCTTAATGACTTTTAAGTTTTCTATTTTAATGTAGTATGACTTAATCTTTATGAGAGACAGATATCTTCTGTGACTTAAAAAACCTCTGTCTGTGCCAAGATCAAGAATAATTTTTTAAAAATTTTATTTATTTGGCACAGGGTCTCACTACGCAGTTGGGACTCATAGGGATCCTTCTGTCTCAGCCTCCCCAGCGCTAGGATTACATGCATACACCAGCACACTTGGTTTTGGTAGCCAGTATGGCATGCAGTACCGAGGATCAAACCCAGGTCCTTGTGCTTGCCAGGCAGGCACTTAGATCACTGCGCTATCTCCCCAGCCCAAGAATAAATTCTTATACTGATTTATCTTTCACATTTAGATCTAAGAATAACTTTGTAGTCATTTATTTTATGCACTGTGAGGTTAGGGACAGAATTCACTTTTCTTCTTCAATGTAGATAAACCATCTAACCCTGTCCCAGTTACTGAAAAGACCATTCTTTTTTTGTCTTTTTGAGACAGGGTTTTGCTATGTAGCTCAGGCTGGCCTTGAACTCACTTTGTAGTCCAGGCTGGCTTCGAACTCCCAGTGACCCACCTGTCTCAGCCTGCTGAGTGCTGGGAGTACAGGCATGCGTATGACACCATGCCCTATGGAAAGACCATTTTATAACCACTTCTCTGCAATGTAAACCACTGTCACAAATCAAAGCATAAGTTAAGTGTCTACATAAATGTGCATCAGTTTCTAAAACTCTGTTCTTTGCAATCCTGTTTGTCTATCTTTGAGTAAATACCACAAAGTCCTGCCTAAACTTTATTTTGAGTTTTTCTTCCCTTCTACATTCACTGATTGGCCATTAAATACTTCTGCTAAATTACTTTTTAGATGGCTATCCTTTAGGTATTCTTGTTTCTCTTTCTTTTCCACACTGGACTTCATAGCATGAATACAGCAATAGTTTCCATGACAGAAAGTAAAAGGAGACTTAATTCTATAACAGGTCAATTTTGCGGAAACACTCATTCAATCTTTAAATTTGTATGTGACGTCAAATGGAGCTACAGCATTCATTTCTAATTTCAGGTAACTATAATGTATCCAATTTATTAATTCCTATAATGGCATTATTTTCTACATAAAAAGAGCCAATATTAAATGAATGGCTGAATGATAATGATGTCTTAACATCTTTTTTTGGCGGGGGGATGGAGGAGAACTGAGAATTAAACTCAGAACCTTGTTTTTTTTTGGGGGGGCAGAACTGGGGATTGAACTCAGGCCCTTGCGCTTGCCAGAGAAGCACTTATTCTACTGCGCCATCTCCCTGGCCCCAAAATGTTCAACTTACTTTCTTTTTTGGTGTAGGGACTCACTACACAGCCCAGACTCGTAGTGATCCTCCTGATTTCTGCCTCTCTAGTGATGGGATTACAGATGTGCACCACCACACCCAGACTCCATCACCAGCTCAGTGCACCCCGGGGGTGGGGGCGGCACAGCAAGTGGAGCCAGGATCAAACCCTGGCCCCTGCACTTACCTAAGTAAGCACTTAGTCCGCTGAGCTACACCACTGGCCAAACTCAGAACCTTGTGCCTGCCAAGCAGGCACTGTGTCTGCTGAGCTATCTTCCCAGCCTCTACTGTCTATTATTCATCAGGAGATATTCAAGCTTCAAAATTTTGATCTACCTTCCTAGACAACCTCTAACCGCTATCTAACCTGTACCAGAAGATAAGTTAGCATCAACTGACACAAAACAGCACCTACCTGACTGAAAGAAGAGACAGTGCTCTCATGACCATGGTTCTGGCCAGAAGAACCTGTGCAGCCGCGGTCACTCTCCGTAGAGCTACGACCCGGTCGTGAGGGTTGGCGAGGGCTGCTGCCTGCTCGCCTAACGTCACTCTCCCTGAGGAGCTCTTTTCTACAGAGCCATGGCAGCCTGAAAACCAAGATTCTGTGTAGTCATCAACAAGATAAGAGAAAAAAACTGAACTCCTAGAAAATTTCAGTAGTTTACACAAGATCCAGAATGCAGGGAAACAGCAAAATTATAGGTTTTGCTTACATCAAACAAACTTCACTATATAGGACATTCCGTAACAGAAACATTTATTTCTATGTTCTGATTCAGGTATTTCTAAATTAATAACTTCTTACAAGAGAAGTTTTCTATTAAGGAGTGTCACTTCTGATATTAACAGATACAGGAAAGATAGATTTAAAAAGATGTTTTGAGTATACACAAAGGACAAAGCTACCAGTAATATTTCCATTCTTTATTTTGTATTTCCTATGACAAAAATGTAGCGTGGGCTCTCCTAAAAACTGGAAAAACTACACAATTTTTATTTATATAATTCTTGTTAGCAGTTTTTAAGATTATTACTCATGCTTTATCTTTTCATCACTTTCATATTTCATGAAGATAAAAACACCAAAACTTAAGATCACATTAAACCTTTAAAATGTTGAAATAATTGGCAAAAAAAGGAGTAAAGGATTTGGTGGAATGAGATGATGTAAAACTATTACTATTAAATTAAGAAAAACTGAAAACAGAAGATCAGATCGATACAAATCAGCATTTCAGCGTACCTATTTGCATCAGAGTCTCTTCCATACTGTTGGTAGCTGTGACCATTGCCACCGAGGCTCCCAGTGGATCACTGTCAGGGAACTGAACTGGTTCTGGTACGATGCGTCGGTCGTTTAAACCAAGTGGTCCAGCAAGCAATTCAAACTCTTCTTCCCCTGTCAGCTTTTCATCTTCATCAACATCTAACATGTCCCAGTCTTCTGGAATTTAAATGAATAAATGTATTATATGTGAATATAAACATGACACACCTCTGCTAGCATGGTTATTGTGAGACAGTACATTTAAAATGCAGACAGACTGAAATTCCAGCATTCACACAATTAACTATGGTACCATCTCCTGGTAACCTGACCAATCTGCACCTCTGAGGCATAGACTAATCCTAACGGTAAGGGAGTCTGTGTACTCCAATCCACTGAATGTAAAAATAAATGACTAGCTGCTCATGGGAGGTTCTCCTAGCGAAAAACACCATCATGGGGTCAACAAGTAATTCTTCACCCTGCCTATAATCATCAAGGAAGGCATTATTCCAAGTAAATAAGTGCTCCAGAAGTTGACACTCACCTCAGCTTTTTTACTTATCATTCTTTACAATTAGGATATAAATTCAAACTATACATCTTTTGCCTACTTTAAAAAATGTATATGCCCCTGATTCCACCAAAAAATAAAATAAAACATAAAAAATGTGCATGCCAAACAGAAATTAATACTCCATGGCAAAGCTTAGATGTGAGCTTAGGTCCTTTGTCCTTTGAGTTTGAAACTATGGCTGTGGATCTCAAACTATCATGAATCTTTTTTGGGGGGGCAAAGTTTGAGTTAATAGGTACATATATACAAACATACAGTGGTAAATTTTAGTAACAGATGTTAAGCACAAAGTATACATAAAAATACATGCAAAATAAAGAAGCTCTCAAAACAAACAACTACCTTCATACACACTGTCCTGCTTGCCAATTAGATCTGGAGCTTGTCCCTTGTACCTGCACCAAACATGAAGAACATTGTATTTTTATATAAAACAGTTAGTACCCCAAATGCAAATTAAGTCATTAGAATATTTTAAGAGGTCATTAATAAAGCAGCACAAAATTTAAAAAAAAGTTTTATGTTATAGGCTAATGTGTGTACACATACTTATAAATCAGTAACTGCTGTACCAGACAACTTAGGGATATTTCTGATCACCTACAATAGCTCTTGTGATCAAAATTTATTCCAGAAAAGCCTTAAAGATTTAATAGTTGACTTGACAACAAGGACAGAAAACCTACTCACTAGAAATTAAGGATAGAAAGAGATATTTTTGTGGAACCTCTAAATAGAATAGTCTATTTTTAATCAAGAAATTAAGATTGACAAAAATATGGTGGAAAATGACAATGAAAAAAATCGATCATATGCCACCTGAAGAATAATATAAGGCAAGGGTCCTGATCATTTGTCAACAAATCAGATTAACTCAAACTCCAGTGAAGTACCTGTTACCAAGCCACTATTCCTGGCCTTTCAAAGATCCTGAAAGACTCCCACATGTGCAGAGGAATATGAATTCCTCAACTCCCTCCACAGTTTCTGCCCCCAACTCAGCAATCATAAGGCTTTAGGAAGGTGAATAACAATCCTTCACATGCAAGGCTACAGCTCCTTTATCTTAATGAAATACTACTCTGAGGGTCTGGATATAGACAAAACATCAAGATACCTTTCAGAACTTGTTGTCTTCGACTTAGTCTTCAGAGCTAAGTACTTCTCCCTGCAGCTGCCACATAGCAGGTAGTATGGATTTCCACTCCCACATTCACCACCAAACCAGCCATCCACATAGGAGCCATTGCTGCGATACCCTTGGCGGTTGGCACTGCGCCCACAGCCTGGGTGGTTTCTCTTCATGTGCTGATTAAAGCTGATGACACTGCATTCACATAGTTCACACACCACCACTTCTTCCCTGTCTTCAGACTCACAAACATGCTGCACAAAATGATTTCATTATTATAGTCAATTTAACTAAACTTAGAGGTAAGCAGATTTATGATATTCACTACTTTGCTTACATATCTTAGAATATTTCCAAGATGCTTATGAATGCTACAAACAATTTCAAGGTGCTGTTTTCCACATTCTAGTATGTACAATTTGAGCAACTGAGCATTAAGAGAATAATAATCTGTCTTATCACAAAATGATTCTTTTAAAAATTCTTCAGTGAAAATCATTATTCTATCTGTATGTAAAAGGCATACCTATTTTCTAAACTTCTGAGCAAAGTCATTAGGATTTTTTTTTAAATTAGGATTTACTTATTAACAGGTACATTGCTTTTCCTTTTCCTTATACCTGTGAGACTTTTAGTGTCCCTGTTATAAAAATGCAATGCTAAATGACGTATACCTACACACCACGATGGACCTGTCCCTGGAGGGAGGCACGTACAAGACTGGATGGGCACTGGGTCTCAGAATGAGGCAGCCAGCGATTACATGGAACTGATGAAGGAGAGGAGCATGCACTCAGCCGGCAGTGTGAGCACAGCAGCCATGACACCTAACTCAACAGCATCTACTGGGGCCTGATGTCTGTTCTGCAAGCTACCTCTCACATCACAATTAAAATGACCATAACGTGGCTCTGCTGTATTCATGCAGTCTGGGGAGAGAAGCAATAAAATCGCATAGATAAAGCAACAAGAGAGACTTTTTCTTATTACTTGTAGGTACCAAAGCGACCCCTACATTAAATCTTCTAACCTCAGGATGAGACATAAGGCTGCTGTTAGCAAGCTGTACGAACAGGAGGGCAGGAAAGTAAGTCAGAGCAGCCCCCGCTGCAGTCACACACACCCAGGTAGGCCAATCCAGTACCTCTGGGATCCACATTCCCAGAATATCATTGTCACTGGTCAGGTCTTGTCCAAACATAGCTTCCATTGCTTCATCATCAAGATCAATTTCCAATTCCTCATCTAAATTAAAGTCATACAATGCCCCTGGGTCTTGCTGCAAAGATATTCCTTCTCTCCGACTTTGATTCCTGTGGGCCTGCACAGAGCGGTATAACCCCGCTCAGGACAAAACAAAAAAAGCATTTTATTTGCATGAATGACTCTGAATATTTCTCCAGTTCTTAACTACCATATATGTAGGTAAGAAGCTATTTCAGCTGGCGTAAGGGATCCTAGACCACACCCTTCAAATTATACCTATCACCTATGTTTCCTGTCCTACAAAACAGGGATAATGGCATTCACACTTGCTGGGCTACTGCTAAGTTTGAGATACTCCACACAAATTCCTTTATGTTCTTTTCAAAGAAAAAAATAATAAATTTTGGCTATTACTATTCTTTCAGGTTTAATTTTTAAAAAATCAGTCCCCTTTCATGTTATGGTAAATATGCATTCTGCATTTTTTAGGATAGTCTCAATTTCTCTCTCTCAGTTCCCAAAAACAGTTCAATCATTACATATGTTCTCATGTTTCAAAGAGCAGATTTGGTTTTGACAAATCACAGATCCCCATTCTGGGTTGGGGAAGTGTATTCCCTGTAAGTTGCACATTACGCACGCAGAACATAATCCTAGAAGAGCTTATGAATGCACTGAGGGAGTTCATTTTTGTTGCTCAAGGCCTTGCCTAGAGGTAAGGCTAACGCCTAGTGCTCTGGCAGTGTCCTTTCCAGTTCCTTCTCACAACTGACAAAGAATAAACATGAACCGTAACTTCTTCAGTTATAACTGATTGGGGCAGAGAGAACATTTAAAAATGTACAAGTGGCCAACACAATCTTCTGCAGCCACAGAAAACTTACAAATAAATCTATGAATACATGTTGCAACTTCAATTAAGAAAAATTATGCATACAAGCAGGAAAATTATATGCAACAGGTTCTTCTATTAGAGACACTGAGTACTTAATATCAATAGTTTATATCTTTAATGTTGCTTTTAGATTGACTTCAAGGTAAAGATTTTTATCTGCACTTCACAGACGGGAAGGACACAAACATGTCCTACCTGCTCTTGCCAGCAGCGTGCGAGCCGCTAAGTCAAACTTGTGTCGCCTTGTCACTGCTGAACGGCCTCTGGCTGGGGGCCCACCTCCAGAAGCTGCATGCTCTGCATGATCCAGATTGTCAGGGCTACAAGTTGGAAAGCATCACAAATTTTTAAAAGCTATGATTAAAAAGAAAGCAAAAGCACAAGTTTGCTTGTGGTCCTACTTTCTCTAAGTATCACTGCATCACTAAGCATGAGATACATTTTTGATAAAGCTTTTTCTTTCTTAAACCACCTGCTCTATCACTGAGCTACATATTATTATAAAACGCTGAAACCTACCTTGTGCCCTTGTAAAGCTCTAAAGTTCTGCCTATGTGACATGCTGTGCCCTATGCGATAATCTCATCTGATTCTGGATTGTAACAAATAATTTACATTCAGCTTATATTCAAATTTAAATAGCATCAAGACTCAGGATGTCGCTCAGTGGTAGAACACCTGTCTACATGTGTGAGGCCTTGGGCTTTGATTCCCCGTACTGGTGAGGAGACAGATATAGGCATCTATATGGCAGACAGATAGGCAGATAGGCATCAAATCCTAAATGATTTTAACAGAAATTAAAGTTATTGGAATGCCTTGCCTGGGAAAAAGAGACATTTTAAAATGGTGAAAATATTCACTGAGCTTGGAAAAAAGACTATGTTACATGAGACACAGTCTTTGGTAACCATTAGGACTCCATGGTTAAAAAGAAAAATGAAGAAAATCAAACATAGGAAGTGCTGAAGGAGGAGAGATGTTTTAAGGAGAATTTAAGATATCTATAGATGGATGGATGGATAGATAGGTATGGGGTTTTTTTGGTTTTTTTGAAATAGTGTCTCACTATGCAGTTCAGGCTGGCCTTGAGCTCACTTTTGTAGCCCCCAGGCTGGTCTTGAACTTCCGGAGATCCTCCTGGCTCAACCTCCCGAGTGCTGAGATTACAGGTATGTGCTACCACATCCGGTTCTGGAGCCGCATGGCGGGCACCCAGGCATCTGGGCCCAAGAACACAGCATGTGGGGCCCGGGATCGAACTTGGATCCTTGTGCTTTGCCAGGTAGGTGCTTATGCCTCTGAGCTATCTCTCTGGCCCCCAGGCTATATTCTTATATCTAATTTTAGAATAGGAATTATTTTTACAACCTAAAAAAAGATATACTAGATATTAAAAAACTGTAGAAGTAATAAAAATATACACAAAGTCAATTCCTAGCAAATGTACTAATTAAATCAATTTCTACTATTAGTATGAACATTCTATATCACTTATAAGTTTGTTTTATATTTGTTTTACTTAAAATATACACAAAAAGTCAATTCCTAGCAAATGTATTAATTAAATTAATTTTACTATTAACATGAACATTCTATATCACTTATGAGATAAGTTTGTTTTATATTTATTTTACTTCAAAATAAATTTGTTTCAGTTTCCTTTTTTGAATAAATTTGAAATAAAACTTAGGACTTTCCTTCTTTCCAAGAAACATTTATTCAAATCAAAAACTAAAATTTTTACCCTTCAGAGAAATGTAAGTTTATAACTAAAATGCTCATTTTTTTCTCATCTTTATCACTGATTTTATACACCACCAGAAGCATTTTTGAAGGTAAATAGATGGGGCTTTGCGGGCTTCAACACAGAACAAACCAGAAACTCACCTTTCGGTGAAGCCTTCCTCCGCCTCTGCAGCATCAGCTGACGGTATGTCCCCAGGAGACTGCAAGTAACAGGGATCGTTCGACTTTCCACCACTGCCCAGAACGGCCGTGCCATGCCTGGAGTCCGCTGCGCTGCCCGGCTGGGGGTCTTCCTCCTCCTCGTGCCCAGGGTGCTCTATCATCCACATGGCAAGGACTGTGATATTCTGGGCATCGGCCTCTCCTCGAGCACCTGTACCGGAGAAAACAGAGACACTGAGTGTGGATAAAGTAATCACTTGTGCTATCAATTTAAAAGAGTGTGCTCTGAGGCCCTGGTAGCTCTTCTGGTGTTTAAAATCTTGCCAAGATTTATGATCTCTTAAAAAAGACAATGCCTTTCCTAAGATGGGTCTTCTCATGCTAGCCACAGTGACATATGAAACTTATCCTACCTGTAGCTTCCATGGCTTTGGCAATCTGCCGGAGAGAAAACCCCATTTCCAGCAAGGGGACTGCTATCGCTGGAGGAGGAGGAGAAGTTGAAAGTCTGCTGCTTGGGTCTGACAGGGCTGAGGCAAAAGAAAGACAAGAAAGTGTCTAAATGTCACAATGACAATAGGTAATAATGTGTTTTCACAGGAAGCTTTAGAAGTCTCCAATTTTATAGCATCAGGGTTTTCACAAAGAAAAACGTGCCAGTAATACAAAATAAACCCAACGAAAAATTCTTTAAAATGTTTGACTTAAATAATTTTCCACTTTAAAAATTCCAAGCTTACAGAAGTTCACAATAATACAAAGAACTGTTTTTTTGTTTAGTTTTTGGTTTTGTTTTAATAGACAAGGTCTCACTATGTAAGCAGGCTGGCCTTCAACTTGAGGCCATCCTCCTGTCTCAAGCTTCCAACTGCTGGGATTACCAGCGCGCACCACCACGCCTGACCACAAAGCATTCTCATTCTCCTGAACACCACAGGTAAGTAGCAGATCTGACGCTCACTCCCTCCTGAACACATGCATGTGTAATTCCTACAAACAAGGGCCTCCCTGCATAACTAACACCACTATCGGTGTAAGAAACCCCGTGGCATCAACTCATCCGGATCCTGTTCTGGCTTCACCACGTGTCCCAATCACGTTTGTACAGCAGAGGACCCAATCCAGGATCACCTTTTCATTGCAGACATCAAGATTCTTTGGCTTCCTTCAATCACTCTGACAATCAGAAGATTATGGGCCGGTTTCTGTGTAGTATCCCTCAGCTTGGTCTGGCTGACGCTGCCTGAGGATTACCTTCAGGGCACCCTCTTTGGAAGGACAGCCACGAACGCGATGCTGCGTTCTGTTAGATGATACGCACCGTCTCAGTAATGGTGGTGTTAACTTTGCTCACTGGAATTAGGTGGTAAGTGCAACTGTCTCCATAAGAAGGTTACTCTTTTTCTTCCATTAGTAACTAGGAGGTTTTTGTTTTTGCCTCATTTGGTTTGGTTTACAAGGTCTCACTATGCAGCTCAAGCTGGCCTTAAACTCATTATGCCCAGGCTGGTGTCCAACTCGTTACGATCCTCCTGCCTCAGCCTCTGAAGCCTGGCTTGCTAAGAGATAGCAGTGTGGAGGCACTACAAAAGCACATGGAAGCTTTACTCATGAGCACTCACTTATACTTAATTACTGAATTATTATGATAGCTAACAAAGATGATTTTCTAATCCAATCATCCCTTTTAGATTCATCCATTGAAACTGTACTCTAAGACAAGGTTTCTTTCTTCACAGGAGAAAAGAAGTATAGACTTACATTCTGTGATCATGGGTTAGTATCTGCTACTATCATGACTATTTATTTTGTATCTCAAGCCTCCCAGAGTTGGCCAGTTAAGCCCCCTCAATCTAGTTTCTAAACTGTTTAAGCATCTGCCCATCATTCTCTGAGCACTCTTGTTAGTTTTGGGCTCAGGTTACTCCAGCTCATCTCTTGCTTGGCTTTGCAATCAGCCATTTCTCCTGAGCAATGTGGGTTCTTTTTAGTACAGAACAATCTTTAGGCTGCACATACGCTTTTCCCAAATGCAACAGCACTGTGGCCAGGCTTTCTCACCGGTCAGTGCTAGTGGAAACCCTCCTTGCCCAGCTTGGCTCTGTCCTATGGATATTCTTCTGAGCCCACTCAGATTCCGATACCCTAAGCCAGGCTTCTTCCACACACAAGGGGCCCATCCCCTTTACTAACTCTTCTGGCATAAATGCTTATCTAGCTGGGGCTCACCTCCCAGTGAAGGAAGAAAGTGAAAGACAAGGAAGGAAGGAGGAAGGGAGGGCTCTTATATTTGCTTTAAAAATATCACTATCATTATAGTGGTAATAGTCCTAATATGACAGATGAATGGACTTATGCTTCTGGTCATGACAGAAAAAGACTAGGGGGGGTGAGATAGCTCAGTGGACTAAGCACCTGCTTAGGCAAGTGTGGGGAGCGGGGTTCAATCCCTGGCACCACATGCCGTGCTGGCCCCACCCCCAGGCACACTGAGCTGGCCACCAAGACTGGGCATGGTAGAGCACGCCTGTAATCCCAGTGCTGGGGAAGCTGAAAACAGGAGGATCACTACAAGTCTGAGCTGTGCAGTGAGACCTCGTATCAAAGACACACAAAAAAGAAAAGACTAGATTTAGTCTGCTGCCTTAAACAAAAATTTATCGAACACTAAACTTTAGATACGGGATAGCAGGAAGTTTAGGTCAACATCCCCTGAGAGTAGGGAAACAGATGAGGTGGACAGCACACCTGCCTCAGCTTAACGCCCGGAGTGAATCTCCAAGCTGCAGCGCAGGAGGGAGCACTCAAACTAAACTCAGGGGTTCTGTGAATTGACAAAACAGAGTTGAAAGTTCAGAGAGGTCAAAGAAGTCCCAGGGTAGAACACCAAAAAAGGGAGCTACATGGAAATCAGAGAGTTACACGAAAAAGAGCTCCAAAAATGTGAGACGTCCCTTTGGCCCCTCCATCATCAGCTAATACAGAAACTGTCTAGGGGAAAAAGAGAACCCCAAAAAGGGAGCAGGCAGAACAAGCATGGAGCTCCCAGAGGGATGGGAACTGTCTGCCATTACCCCAAGTGAATAAAAAGCTTTTAAAGCACAGGGCATTAGGTAAACCAGTAACACGGTATTGGCCGAATAGTAAAGAAAAATCAGTCCAGGCCATAAGCTGTCCCAGTCTCATTTAACAAAGCTTAAAAGCAAGCATTGAAAAGATCAAATTCCCAACACTTAAACATGTCTCACAACAAAGCTAAAGTACATTTAGAGAAATACTGAACAGCCTGGACTCCATACGCTAAAATTCACAATGTCTGTTATCCAATAAAAAAATTACCAAACATGTAAAGAAACAGAAGAGATACAACTCAACAATAGGAAAGTAAGTCAATAGGAACTGACGCAGAAACAGACAAAGGATAAGTAGAGAAAGAAATTAAAACAGGTCTTTCACAGTTGATCCTTAATATATGAAGCTTGCTCACTCATTTGCAAATTTATTAAAATGTATTTAGAACCCTAGAGTTGATATTCACATGCTTCTCATTGTGCTCATTTGGGGATAGGCACGGGATAGCTAAAAAATAAAAAAAAAATCTAAATCCTATAACAGGGGGTCTGGGGAGATAGCTCAGTGGAATAAGTGCTTGCCTGGCAAGTGCAAGGTCCTGAGTTTGATCCCTGGTACCACCAAAAAAAAAGAAAAAACAAAATCCCATAGCATAAAAGTTTCCAGCTGATACTAAACAACCTCCTTATCTTAGCTCCCACATTATAAACAAGTGCCCTTTATGGTCTATTCAGCGTGAACTTTCTATATTTTTGTACTTTCTATTGATGATTTCACTACTTACAAGCAGTCCCTGTGCATAGTGACAAAGTGCTACTGAGCGTTTCTAAGCATAAGAAAGCTATAATGTGCTTTCTTGGAGCAAATAATACATTAGACAATCTTCATTCATGCTTAAGTTATGGTAGTGCTGGCCATGAATTCAATGTTAATGGATCAACAATATATATTAAACACAGAGTCTTTAACAGGAAGACACTGTATTTAATATATAAAAAAGGTTCTAACTTAACTAGTTGATGAAAATGTGACTAGAAACTGAAAGCACCCTCACTCTGTATTTCCCCAAGAGTATGATTCAGGGTCAGCACCGCCTTTCTATAGCATAACTACTACGAACAGTCATGAGAACCAACTGTTCCTCCATAAATTATGTGAGGCAGAAGAGAAAATAATATGTTTAAAAGACATGAGAGATTTGAAAAAAGAAAATCCAGAACAAAAGATTAATGAATCCAAAGATGGAGCAATAACAACTCTCCTGAAGAAATAACAATTTGTTACAGGGCTTACAGCATACATAGAATTTAAGTGTAGAACAACAAAAGTATGAGGTATGATTAAAACATATTGTCATAGGGCCGGCCTGATAGCTCAGTGGACTGAAGCACCTGCTTAGAACCGAAGTTCGATTCCCAGCATGCCTTGCCAGCCCCACCCCCGGGGCGTGCTGAGATGGTGACTGAGACTGGGTATGGTGGCACGTGCCTGTAATCCCAGCGCTTGGGAGGCTGAAAACAGGAGGATCACTACAAATCTAATCTACGTAGTGAGACCCTGTAGACCCTGTCCTAAATATAGGAAAAAACCCAAAAGACATACTGTCAGTGTTTTAATTTGTTTAGAAAATCACAGTAAAAGACACGTTGCCATTAACCCTCAATATACCCCTCACCGTGAACACACTCATCCCACTGTTCTTGCCACTGAGCACCTTACAAGGTGTGATTAAAAGCTGTGCCACGTGCCACACACGGACAGGCAGGCTGGTGAGCACAGAGCAGTGTGGTCTCACCCAGTTTATCCAGCAAGTAACTTCGGGCTCTTCCCTAAAGTAAAAATGACCATGAGGAGTAAACATTCTGCACCAGTTCAGGACAGCCACAGCAGTGCAAATAAAGACACTCAAGAAAGAGGACTTCCAGGACTGCTTCACAAAGTGGCAAGAATGTTCAAAGCCAGAGGAAATATTTTGAAGGAGACAATGGCAATGTATCTTTTACTGTAATAATTTTTTTGAAATTTATCTTATATTATAAGCATACCTCTTATGAACGTTGATTTGGAAATAAAAGCATTCAGATTTAAAATTCCTTTTACTGTGTGCTAAGTGGTAAAATGCACTTGGGACTGTGCTGCTTAAGGATGTACACTATAAACATGAAATTAATCTCTAAAAATAAAATATAAACTATAGCTATTAACAAGCCAATAAAAGGCATAAAGTGAAATAAAAAAAATACGTAAAAGAAGGTAAAAAGGGAGAAAGAAAAAGAAAAAAAATTAACAAGACAAAATAGAAAGGTGGTAGAATAAAATCAATTAACAATAAATACAAATGGTCTAAACAACTCAATTTTAAGGCAGAAAACATCAGACTGGATTCAAAAAGCTGATTACAGCTGTCTGTAAAATATCCACTATTAAAGTAAAGACACAAATGAAGTACAGTAAAATGATGATAGAAATATTCTTTCTAACACTGATTTTAAAAGTCAAGGGTAGATATATTAATAGCAGAGAAAAAAGTTTGCAGGCTCAGGCAAACAATATAAGCATATAGAATATTACAAAAGTTATTTTGTAATAATAAAGTCAATTTTTGAAAAAGACAAATTTTGAGTATTTATAAACCTAAAGATACCTTTCAAATGCATTCAATAAGAACTGACAAAAGAGGAAATAGACAATATTCATAATTTCAATAATGATATAATAAATGCACAAAAATGAATAACCAACCTAATCAACAATACATTGAACACCTCACTCAATAACAAAACAATACACATTTTTCCTAAATCTATATTTTTAACTGAAAGACCACACTGCAGGCTATAAGACAAGTCTCAGTAAGTTAAAAAGAATTCAAATTGTACAAGATCCGTTCTTTGGGTCGGAGGGGTAGTTTAGTGACAGTGTTTGCCTGGCATGCACGAGGCTCTGGGCTTGATCACCAGGATCGCAAAAGGAGAAAAAAAAAGAAGATACATTTTTTGGTGGCAATAAAAATAGAACCAATAACAAAAAGATAACTACAGCTCATACCCTTAACAACTGAACAGTAATAGCTCTAAATAACCCAGAAGCCAAACAAGATATTAAAGGTAAATTATCTTTAAACGAAAATGAAATTGTGGCATTTCAAAAACGTGTGAACTGCAGCTGTAGCAGTGCTCGGAAGATAACTGTTGCATAGTTAACTGCCTGTTTTAGGAAAGAAGAAGCCCTGATATGGCTGATGCACAGTACACGATCTCTCTTCAAGACAGTGCTATTTCTGTAGGGATTTAAAATTCAGCATATCAACAACTGATGGAAAATACCTGCTCCATGTTATGTTTAAGGTGTCTGATATTCAGACAGTGTTAAGCTCAACTGCCTACCTTATAGAGTAATAATATCATTAAGCTTCTCTTCTGGAAGGTTAACAACCTAAGTTTGCAGACCAAAAAATTAAAGAAAAAGAAGGATTACAAGGACAGCCAACGTTTTGGCCCTAGCCCTTCAAGGTCAGTGAGGACTCAGGACATAAAAGAACCTGTACTATAACATCCTGTAACTTAGTGGTATCCCAGATTTTCTGATCAAGGAGATTACCGGGCCATACAGGAAAGTGATTGACGATGTAGAGTGTGCCTAAGGAGTCACGTGGAGAGAAAACATTCTCTCAGGCTTTCACAGACAGCAAATTGGTCAAGCAATAGCCATTACTCATCCATATGGCTGACACTGACAGAAGATCTACAAACTGTTGTACAGGGTTTCAGGATAGATCCTCAGGGGATTTGACTGACCTTGTCAGATACAAAAGTTACATTTCTTGTTATATACGTCTTGCTTTATCTT